>BSBK01005853.1:255000-407492 GCA_027943335.1 Chamaecyparis obtusa
TAAAAACAACAAATTTAACAAACTATGTATCATATCACTTACAACATACTCAAAATGCAACAATGCAAAATATTTGAAATACAAACATTTTATGCATAATAAATATATAGAAATCCATTTGACAGGATGTGATAAACATGTTAGACATCAATAGAGTAGTTATGTTTATAATACATAGATAAAATATAATACAAAATCAAAATAGTTGTATAGTCTCAAAGAGTTGTGTAATGTGCAGTTGTGATAAAAAAACTTAAATAACTTTACAACAACAATGGGATTTTTTTTCAGTTTTTAATAGCAAACAATGGCAACTTTACAATGTTTTTAAAACATATAAATAGGAAAGTAAATAGAGGCTGCATAAGTATCTTTGTAATGGATGTAAAATAGTGAAACATCAACAACAAATGATTTCATGGAGCAACAACCTTTTGTTTAATTTCTTCAAGTAGAAGCTTTGACTCGTTGCCAAATTCAACTTTGACAGCTCTGGTGATTGTTGTTTTAAGCATGCTCCAGGAGTTGTAGTAGAAGGGTGAAACATAATAATTATAATTAATAGCGTAGATGATTTTATCTGATTCACCGTCTAATTTCAATAATAAAAGTTCTTTTGCAGGCATTTGCAACGAGCATGTCTTAGCCTCGTCAAAACAAACAACCCAAAGAGAACCAATGTGGTCTTGAAGTTTTATTTGCAATAAATATGTATAGTTGCATTCTGTTATGGATGTTTGGCATCTTGAACAAAACTAGAGATTATCACCTATTTGTTCACTTTTTTTTGTATTGCGTGCCATTGAACTGCAAAGGTCAAGTTAGATAAGAAAAGTTAGACTCTATGAATTTAATGCAAGCTTTGATGGTAACCTAAATTATTTATGGTTGAACACTAGTGTGTTCAATGGAAAATGCAATTGTCATCCTACTATATATTGTGTTCAACTGCGTAGGGGATGGTGACAATGATAATATTTCGGCAGGAAGTTCTCCTCTTGATTTTAGAGGCTCTGCTTGAGGAATGGTAAGATTAATATTCATGATTGTTGTTGTAGTTGTATTAATTACTTTATTGTTGTAGTAACCAACATGTGCATTCCTAAAACCAAGAACAACACATATTTTTTAGGAAAATAATTTTTCCAATTCATCACCTATTATTTCCCATAAAAGTCCCCACAAATTGACATGAATATAAATATTTGACATATCATTAATTTTCACAATTCTTTGTTTCACTTCATTGTTGTCTTTCTTGTGTATTATTGACAGTTCTAAAAGACCGATGAGAACACCAATGACATCCACCAAGGCATTGTTGTTCAAATTTATCACCTGATTAAGAGGTATAGACTATGAAGCATTGGGTATATTAGAAACAACATTATTAGAACACTTTAATAGCGAGGTTTCATCCAATATAATCTCTAAATTGCTATTCAATTTATTGTAGTTTGTGTTGGCCTCCTTTATGGAACCTTTTGAAATATAATAGGAGGCCCCCACCTCAACTCTATTGCAATGCAATTCCACTATAGCATTAAAATAATTTACCCTAACTTTTGTACCACGAACATCAATGATATCAAAGCTGAAGACTTGACCTTATCCATTAGGTCTATTATAATGATGCATTTTCCTTTTTGTGGTGACACAACCTTTGATTGTCCATTTCCTTTGGAAAGGATTAAGGGCATTTATAGGGATAATATTAATAGGACTATCTCCTTATGAAGGGGATAAGTGGGACACAAATTTGAGATATCATTTAGTTGATGGGGGGGGAGGGGGGTCCTCTTACCAGCATTTGTTGTTCTTTCTCTTGGAAAAGGTACCTAGGTTTTCCAATCAACTTACAATCTCCATGTTTGATTTATAAGCTAAAGATTATTATAGCCCTTTGGAATGACCACATTAAAAAATTTAGTAGTGCATATGTGAGAAAAGGCATGTGATAATGAAGAATAAATTTAAAACACATATAGTGCATGCTACCTTGTCCCCCAAACATTCCTACAAGCATAATTTGTAAGAAATATGATCGAGCTTATCTTCAATATGTCTGAATAAAAAAGATCAGAATGCTTTGGTGAACAATAGCTAATTACATGTGCATGCCATCAAATAGCGCTAAGCTCAGTTTCATCATTGGTCAATTCCTCAAATGACAAAAGCTACACTGTTGGGGACAAAAGATTGTTACCAACATTAATATTGCAAATGACATTTGAAGTGAGCTACATTTGTAGGCCATCATCCTACAAATATTGAAGAAGTTGTTTTATACATTTTGCATAAGTTTTGTTGAGGACTTAGTGAGCTACATAAAATGATACTTGATACATTATTCAAGAAGTTTGATGCTAGGTGGAGGTATGCCCTGAAAGCTGATAAAGAGATATTGGAACAAGCTTTGGTAGAACTGGAACCTGAATTACTAGTGGAAGTTTTGAAGAGTACAATTGTATTCTTAAGGAAAAAATTTAGAACAAGGAGAAGAGTATGTAGAATACTCATCAATGAATCTTAGGTAGTTTATGCAGAGACTCTTGACATCATAAAGAAGGAATTATAGAAAAAAGATGAACCGATAGATGATGATGATGAGGAAAAACAAGCTCAAGACCCTATCAATGAAGATGTAACAATAGATGAGTTTGTTACAACTAATCAAGTAATTGATTAAATTATTAATGATGTACCTACTAATATTTATCAACAAGTTCCTATAATTGAAGTAGAAGATGTGCAAGGAAGAGTTGAAACTCAAAAGGATTAGACAATAAAGGTTGAGGTACATGTTGTAACTATTATAGTTACATAGAAGGAAGATGAAGTTGTTACAATTGTTACAACTAATGGTGAACTTGCAAAGAAAATTTAAGTTCAAGAAGCTCATGTTGCAGTGCAATCAATAAAAAGGAAATTGGATCTCAGTGGAAGTTTTAGTTACAAGAAGAAAGGAAAGACTTTGGATATTCTTAAGGAAGAACTTGTAGGTGAGCTTGGAGATGAGGATGTTGATTTCATTCAAGGACCTATTGATTTTACTAAGATGAGTCCAAGTGAATTGAATAAAATGTCAGAGATACTGAAGATAAAGCCTAAAAGAGATAAGCTTAGAGATGAAAAGAATAAAGAACAATTACTTTTGTCTGCTAGGGACATTCTTTTAGATCTTTTATCTAAAGATTAATATGATCATAATGCTACACCGATTGATCAAATAGATACTTTGATCAATGCTATCTCTAAGGAGGTTAGTAGTTTGGAGGAGCTTGTTGAGAATAGAGCTCAAATGAATAATGAGAAGAAGAGAACTGATAAGTTAATGGAGGCCATTTCATCATATAAAGTGTAGCTTGTAGTTCATGTGGACTAGGAGAAATAAAACTTGAAGGAGATTGGTAAGTTACTTGCCAAAGTTTCATAGTTTTCTATATTTATACAAGATTTGGAGCTAAAGAGAATTGAAGCTCAATAAGAGCTTAAATATTTGATTGATAATTTTGATCTTGTTTCACATTTTTCTACCACTTATGGATCACAAGTGAAGGTTATAAATCATAAGTTGAAGACTTTGCAATCCGAGAAAAATAAGAGGATCATATATACATTGTTGGAGTTGCAAACTTATTTGATACCTATAGTAGATGTTATGCAATAGAATGTTAGAGATTCAGAGGTATTAATTGAATCACAAGATATGTGTGTACTTGAATCTATAGAGGAGTTAGCGTCTATGCTACATGGTTAGATTCAAGCCACAAAAAACTTGCATAAGTCATGGAAATATTCTTTGGAGTCAACCAAAAAAAATTTGAAAGTGTTTTTGAAACACTATGATTGGCAAGATGATCTCATTTTTGGTATGAAATTTTGTACCTTTTCCATTGTTATCAAAGGGGGAGTGATCAATGTAGTGAAAACAAAGCTAAGGGGGAGTAGTGTATGGTTATTTTCACTATGTCTTTCCATCAATGCCAAAGGGGGAGATTGTTGGCATTATGATAGATTTTTTGGGGGTTGAGTTGCAGAGTAATAATGTTTATGAGTTTTTCATCGATGGAAACTATATCAACTCTATTATAATTGATGATATTGATCGACAAGATGAATAAGTAAAGGCATTTTTAGCTAAGTGTTTTGACCAGTCAATGGGAAGATAGTATTAGAGAATGTTTTGAGTAGCGATCGAGTTAGAGGACACTTTTGGAGATATGATCATTCCTGGTGGTTTACCAAGGTTAGAGAAGTGCTTTTTTTAAAAACACTTGACTCTAAAAGATCATGTAACTGATATATCAAGTGGAAACTAAAAATGATAACTCTAAATAGAACAATTCAAGACTTAAAGATTTGTAGTCTCTGTGTTTGTATACTATAAGAGGTAAAAATCCCCCCTCGCTCAATATATTTAAACTCAAATATTTTAATCTTATATGATGTTGAAGTTAATGAACTCTACCAAAGATCTAAAAAAATCTTATCAAATATTTTATTAAAATAACCAATATGAATCTATTTACTTCCAAATTTCAAGGAAAATGAATTAAAGACTAAAAATACAAAACAATATTGATATGATATACTTATGTAGTGTTATTTATTTGAAGAAGTCAAAATTCAATATTATAACATTACAAATTATGGTCATAGAATCATAAACTTATTTTATTTAGAAATATCATTCCAAAATAGCTTATTGATGCTCAAAGGATGAAGGATTTAGATCCTTTAAGTTAAGGATACTTGAATTACATAATAGTAGAACATTTGATTCTTTGTCTTGAATCAAATAGATGCACTTTTTGATGTGAACTATCTACATCAAATGATTTCTCATATTCCATGTATGTCCCTTTAAAAAATGTAATTTTCCAGTACAATTGGCTAACTTTTCCATTAACCAGGAAACATCTTTGTCATACTTCTGGCATCTTTTGGTAAGTCTCAATCTCAGGTTTAAATGTTCTCTTGTAACTTCTTATAGCCTATTTCAAATATATGTATTTGTGCTATCTAATTCATTTGTCATATTCTAACATTCTACTAGATTGAGTTCTTGTTTCTTGATTTGTTCCTTAAGACTTGTGATTTCTCTATTTGCATCTATCAACTATCCTTCATAATTAATTATTATATTTTTTTCAGAACATTCACCTATTTCAATAATTAGAAAAAATTCATCGTTTGCATATGTTAGAACAACTTGTAAACTATAAACATTGCATGTAGTCTTGATCCCTGTAACAACTACTTTACCATATGATTTCATGATTTGACAATTTTGTGTTTTAAAGATAATTATAAGATTCTATTGACAAATATGACTTACAATTAGTAAAATGTGTACCATTCCCTCAACATAATAAACATTATTCACTAGAGTATAATCATAAAGAAGAATAGTTCTCGACCCTTTGATTTGAAAACATTTATTATCAACAAATCTAATTGATCCATCATCAGACAAGTTAAGTTATAAAAACTTATTTTTGTCACCAGTTAAGTGATGAGAACACCCATTGTCTAACATCTAGACATCCTCTATTTTTGAAATATGACAAGATTGAGCAGTCATGGAAACCTTTTTAGGTCTCCAAACCAACTTTATTTTAGGGACATATTTTGATTTCTCTTTCATAGAATCTTGGCAGAATATTGCAATGTATTCCAACTTACCACATTTAAAATACTGAAGTTTAGTTAAAAATTTATATAACTTTACATTAACTAAACTTGTATTCCTTTTAGTATAACCCTTGTAACCATTGTTTTTGTTAAGTGAAGTTTTACAAATATCACAATACTGAGCAATCATCTTGTATTTACTACCTAGTTTGGAAGTCTCACCAAGATAAGAATCAAAAACATTTTTCAATTGTTTTCTCATATCCACTATCTCTGCTTCAAGAGTGTTGCAATTACTATCTTTGGTTTTTATTATTTCTTGAGAAACCTCAAGAATACGTTTTTGTTCTTCAATTTGCAACTTAAGAACAAAAATAAGATCCATATCTTTCTGACTTTTTTTTTATTTTAGTTCAATAGCTTCCTTTTTTTATTTTTTTATCTCTTTAAGAGCAGCCTTTAGTTCTCCCTTATAATTTATTTATGATTCAAAGAGTTTTGAAAAATTACTATCCTATGGAACATATTTAGATAATATGGCCATAAATAATACTTCTTCATTACCATCTGCTAGTTCATCTAAACCATTATTTGTTATATCAACAAACAATGCCTTATTCTTTTTAAAATTATTTTTCTTCTTGAAGTTTTTTTGTTTCTTTTTCTTGAAGGATTTATTGTTATATTTCGCATCACTCAATGTCTTTGTTAGGACATTGTACAACATAATGACCTATCCTACCACAAGAAAAACATTTGAATTTTAGTTTTCTTTTGTACCTTCCTAAACCTCTTCTAAGTTTACTAAAAAATGTAGATTTAGTATTATCTGCTTGATCAGATTCATAATTTTTTTCTACCTTAGTACATTTAAATGTTGATTCTTTGTTAGGTGGATCAAAAGTGATTCTCATTTCATAAGCAATAAATATTCCATGTAAAGTGTCAATTGTTACCTTATTTACATCTCTTTCCCCTACAACAAATATCTTTGAGTCATATTTTAATGTTAACGATCTCAACACCTTCTTTACAACTGCAGTATCTTCTAATGTCTCTCTAAGTCCACAAATTGAATTTACAACATCAAAGACTCAAATAAAATAATAAAAAAACTTTTCATCCTTAGTCATTTTTCATAATTTCAAAACTAGCCCTATAGGCTTGTAGTTTAGTGTCTTTTACAATCTTATCTCCTTCATAAATATTAGACAATTATTTCCAAATACTAAAAGCAATTTCATAATCCATGACTTTGACCATAAAAACTTTAGATAAACCACAAAAAGTAGAATTTGATGCTTTTGCATCATTCTCATAAGCCTTTTTCTCATCACCAATACTTGCAAGGGTTGTTTTGGTGTAGGAAGTTTGAGTTATTTCCCAAACATAAAACCCTAAGGACTTCAAATGGCACCTTGTTCTATATTCCTAGAATGCATATCTTGTTCCATCAAAAAAGAGTTCTCTAAAACCTGACAAACCTTCTTGAATAGTCATTGTAAGTACTCCCTAACTAGGAAACCCTAAAGAAAAGGGGTTAGCTCTTATACCAATTATTGGAGTACAATATCATTAAGACGAAGGTGAATCAGTGATATAGAACAATGGATCAATTTTTAAAGCCAAATATAATCAACAACTTGAAATAAACTAAATGAGATAAAAATATAGAGACAATACATGCAAAAAATTATAACACATGATATGTTCTGAGTGGAAATCCTCTCGCAGAATAAAACCACTTAGAATGCCTCACTAGCTTAATCTAAAATATCTTTTTACAATGCCTCACTGATTGTACAATTGTCTCACTAAATATGCTATCTTAATGATAGTCTTTTATGCCTAACTAGATTTTTAATTATTTATAACTTCCATACATACAGAATAAAAAAAATGATTTTTGCATAGACACTATACCCCTATATCATACATTACTGAACATAAAAACACTTTGTGTTGACTAATGTACAATACAACATCATAGTCCATCTCACTTCAATCAAGGATTTTTAATTTGTATCTTTGATTGTGTACAATTGATAAAATATGTTTCAACTAAGATAAAAAATCCTATTTGTTTGCATATCCAAATCAATATGCTCTGTAAGTATATATATAACTTCATAAAACTGATCAACTGATTCAAAATGTTTCCATACATTGAGTATGTTTCTATGTCATATTTTTCAATTTATATATTTTTGGCTCATCAATATAATAATTACTACATAACCTTTAATGTTAGCCTTTAATGTTATGTTTTTTTTGAATAAAACTTTATATGTCTACCCTCTGAATATAGTCACAACATTGTATATTATGATCAAATTATTGGAGTTGATGAGTAAACAACCCATAGCTCCCAAGAACACCTGCATGCAAACACTTGTCACAGAAAGAGAGAAAATAAGCAAGAAGTTATGGAAGCCTAAATGCATTGATCGACAAGAGAGGAGAAATCATTCTTGATGTGCAAAAACAAAATTTGCAATTCAAATAATGAATAATATGTTATCAAAGTTATGAATATAAAGGAGATAAATCCTTATAAAAGGAGATATGAAAACCCAAAAAGGTAAAAGCTAGGTTGCACAATAATAATTAATAAAGTAATTAATTATTATATGCCTAAAGTTTAGGTTAAGTAGAAAGAGATAATAAGTGACTTAGTAATTAAATCAAACATGATTTAATTAATAAGCAAATACTTTATTACTCTAACACCCCCCCCTTAAGATGAACTTTGGGAGAAGCTAAAAACCTAGAAAGAACTACTGAAAGTAAATGGGTCTCGACAACAAAGGCTTGATCAGGTACCTAAGTACAAAAGAGAGTCTCTATAAAGCGGAGAAATAGAGAAAACCACATGGGAAAAACTCTACTCCAAAAAGAGACAAATACTATTCTAAAGGACTAAAGAAGCCTCCAAAACTAGGAATGTTCCAGAAAATAGGAATAAGGATGAACATGTACAACATCACTGAAGCAATAAGTTGCAAACTCTATCAAGAAGTAACTGATGATCTGAATATCCTCCACTGAAATATGACCAGGTAGAGAAGACTATAATCTGCATGAGTGCCCTCAAATGACACTACTCGAATTAGGAGGCAAACAAAGGCAAACAACTGAAGTCGAAGATACAGAACACTGTAATCTATACGAGTGCCCTCAAATGACACTACTCAAATCAGGAGGCAAATAAAGGTAAACACTTGAACTCAAAAATATAGATGGCATAAAAACACCAAAATTCTTAAGAGCTAATTAATCAAAGCTGGAAGAGTGCATCCAAAAAATAGGAAAGAAAGAGTGTCCATATGGTAAATGATCCATCTCACCGGAATGCATAGGTACCCAACGACTACATCCACCTAGTACATAGAATCAAATATTGAATACATAGCTCACACTATCGAACCAAGGAAGTAGTAGAACCAATAGTAGAAACCCCCCCATAATATTGACAAAGGAGTACTGATAGGTACACTAAAAAGATCATCCAATATGAACTGCATGATGAAGATGAATATGAAACATCGAAGGTGCAGAGAGTACAAACACAAATAAAGATACCTAAGGCTAATGTCATTAGAGGAACACTCATATGACAAAAGGAGATGGAAAACAAAGGCAAACATCAAACCCCCCTAGCACTTTATAATGGAGTGCGAGTACATAGAGTACGAACATGTCCAACATCCCATACATGTAATAGAGTGGCACTTTATCTCAGTGCATGTGCATAAAAGAATGCTACAAAAGTTAAGTATACACTAGTCAAAGAAGAGAGAAGGATTTTGAAATGAAAGAATAGCCTAAGATGAGCCATTCCTCAAAGGGAAGAGATTCTAGGACCTAAACCATCCAAGATATCCACCAGATTGCAAAAATGCAAAAATTTGAATAAAATGTACCTGGACTAGAATCTAGAAAAAAGACTCATAGTACTAGAAAACTCTTAGAACAAGCTTTCCAATGATATATTGTTTGCCCAAAACGGAGTCCACATGCACAAAATAGAGCTCCCGGAGTGCAAAACTGAACATCTAGCTTTGACAGTAAAAAAACACTATAAAAAAATTCAAAAAAATTCAAACCTCTAGATCTGGATAGATCTCAGAACCATCTTTCTGATGATATCTTGTTTTCCTAATTTCAACACCATATGCACAAGATATGAGCAAAAAACCACAAGTTGTGTCAGATGGAAGATAGAAAAAAGTCTGCTTTTAAACTCGTGGTACAAAAAATGGAGGGGAAAAATTCAAAATTTGAAATGCCAAAAAGATTTGCCTCTGAACAAGCTTTCCAATGGTATCTCATTTTCCAAAAAATGATATCGTATGCTCAAGTTATGAGCAAACAACCATAGGTAGCTCTCGAGGGTCCAAAAAATCATGTCTGGGGTGCTGACATGTGCTGACGTCAACACTTCACAATGCTAAATTTGACGGCCTAATGGTCATTGCAACAAAAAAATAATAGGCCCCTAGGGCCAAAACAATCTGGCCCCTGGTCACCACATGACCAGGGGTTGATCGCATGAGGGTTGGGTGGGTGGGGGTTGATCCCCCATGTGACCTCGGCTACTTGTAGGGGGTTGCATGGGCGTTGGTGGTCACTCCTTAACCACTGGCGGTTTGCCAGCTAAGCATTGCTATGGTGATCGCGACACCGTTAGTGGCCTACTTGGTGGTGCCACCTGGGTGGCCCAATTTTTTAAATTTTTTTTAATTTCCATGTGTTGTACTTGCCTCGATCTGCATGCCAGAGTCATACAACCCTAGTACGAAAATTTTTTTCCCACAAAATGCAATGTCGTCCAAATTGGATGTGCCTTATATGGAAATAAGGCTTTTCAGGGGTTGCAGACGTAATCGTGAGGTCCGTTTGGGCCATAAATGCTCCAAAAATAGTGACCACCTCGGGATCCATGTCAGGGTTGGTTGCAAATTTTTTTTGCCACAGATTCCAACTTTGTCCACATTGGATAAATTTTATATGGATCTAGGGGATCTTGGATGCTATGAATTCAACCGTGAGGTCCATTTGAAGCCAAGATGACAAAAAAAAGAGGTCCCCCAGATCTAACATAAAACCCTCTAAAAATGCAGATCTGACGAACATGACTAAATCTCTCAGGAAGAGGATAGGGGAAAACATATCTAAACGTTGGATACCATATTGGAGTTGATGAGTAAACAACCCACAGCTCCCAAGAATACCTGGATGCAAACACTTGTCATAAAAAGAGAGAAAAGAAGCAAGAAACTATGGAAGCTTGAATGCATTGATCCATGTGAGAGGAGAAATCATTCTTGATGTGCAAAACAAAAGTTTCAATTCAAATAATGAATAATCTATTATCAAAGTTATGATTACAAAGGAGATCAATTCTTATAAAAGGAGATCTCGAAACCTAAAAAGGTAAAACCTAGGTTGTACAATAATAATTAATAAAGTAATTAATTATTATATGCCTAAAGTTTAGCTTAAGTAGAAAGAGATAACAAGTGACTTAGTAATTAAATTAAACATAATTTAATTAATAAGCAAACACTTTATTACTCTAACACAAATAAAATAACATTACTCTTTCCTTTAATCACTATCATAATTTCCTCATAAAATGAATATCTTAATCGATATTCAAATTCACATGGCATGTATCAAAACTTATCACAAATATAATTAACTAATATGCTAATATATCTCTTAAACTTATAATCAAAATTAAATACTGATGATGAAAATATTTCTTTCATACTTGGGGTTATATTTTGATCATAGACTCCATCACATAGCCATGATGACTACCACCATATTCATCTCAAGAAACAAAACATGCATGGTGAAGTAGAGAACCTTACACTTGGGTTTGAACACACTGTCTAATGCAAAAATACACAATGAGTATGACAGTATATAACACTACATACAATGACAACAACATGTTACTAACTCCAAATTGAAAAACCCTTGACTAGGGTTTATCCCACAAAGAACTAGATGATGCATGTTGAAGATGAATCACATTAAAATTATCAACCTATGAATATAAATGCATCTAACTAACATCTATATGAATTAAATAATGACAAACCTAATAAGGCTTTCAAAGAAATATAATCATGAATAAACTACAAACTGGTTTAAACTATGAATGTTAGACAATGAAAATAAATAAGGATTAACCAATAAAAGACTCGTTAAGGGTTTATATGTATGACAAGGAAATATGAATAGGAAACCACTATGACCATGTAGACTTCCCTCAAAAATAAAACTCATAAAAAACATAGCTAAAAATTAAACAACAAAGGAGGAATGAAACATTAACACTTGGAATATACTCATGTTGAAAATATCTACAAAATTCCTTGATACTTGTAGCTCAAACTGCTTCACAACCAACACAACTTCTTTCCTTCTCAACTATAACTACCATGGAGGCTACCCAACTATATTTTCTGTGAACAAACATCTTTGTATAATGCGCCCTACACAAGCAATACCCAAGCTTGAAAGAGCTAGGGTTACATTGTATTTAATTACCATAATTTCTATGTAGTATATGTTAAAATGGCATTAATAATAAGTTTTAAGTTTGTGCTTATCTCAACATTAAAAATTCCAACAACAATTTTGATACCCTTAAAATGTCACAACTACACTATGTTGATAAAGGGTTACAAAATGGAGAATGACTAGGGGGGTGACCAAAATGTCTTCCTAGAAATACCATAACCTTATTTTCCATGGTCACCATATTGGTGTCTTTAAGTAATATCACCTTGCACGCCCTTGATACAATACAATTTTGATCAAAAGACTAATTAGTCATTGCATATATGAGCTAATATACTTGTAAACAATATAAATTTCCATTTATACCTGATATCTCCAAGATGATTCAAATGTATCATTATATTATTGTATGTCACAGTACTGAATTCAACAACTCCAATCTATCTGAAAGTCACTATTGTGTAATGATTTACATATTGATATCAAACTCATGCAAGTAAAACATGTATTCCAAGTGATGCAAATATATGAAACATAATACAATGTTTTTCAATGGATCTTCAAGATAATTTTTGATGCAATGATATCACATGATATGAAACCATACTATGTATAAAACTATATGAAGATGTATCCTTAAAATTGAACTCATTGTCACCTCATAACTACACTAACATATTGATTGATCCAAAATTAATATAATGATTCAAACTAAACAATGCAAACCTTAATATGCAATGATACAATGAAGTTTTCTTAACTAAATAGTGTTGATCATAATATTGCCATTATAGTGTTAGTATTTTTGGAAATAAGGAAAGAACAACAAAGTTGAGAGAAAAAACCCCCTCATCATTGTTTTCATTGCTACTACTCCCCTCACTCTTTGATCTAGAGGAGGATGAAGTACTGCTAGTCTCCTCTCCCTCTCTCCCTCACCCGAGGAAACCTCCTCTCTCTATTGACAAACCCATTTCACTAATCAGGCTCCCTCCTCCTCACCCTCCTCCTCATCCATTATAATCATACAAAAGGCTATCATATCTCCTCCTTGTCATGTTAATCCTCCTCCATCCATGTCTCCTCCATCCCCTCTCCCACATCTACCACCTCTCCTACCTTCTCTCCCTTGACGTCTCCCTCTAACTCTGACCCTATCTCCTTTTCTCAACATCCGCAATAGGACATAAATAATAGAAACTTTTATATTATTTAAAGGAACAAGCTTGTGCCTAGCCACCATGCATCATACCGAGGATTCATCCCAACATCAACAATGGTAGATCAACAACCCCATCTCACTTACCTAAATTCCTGAAACTCTAGATATACGAAATTGTTTGAAATAAATTGACCACAAGTGGAAATATCTTGTGATATCCATGCAAATAAAGCATATGAATCACCAATATCATGAACCTCTCTGACCTATCACAAACCCACTTGGGGTTATGCAAGTCAATCATAGAAACTATCTTTCTCTACATAATGAAAGATGAGAATCCTTAGGTCTACCCACACTATACATGACATGTATTACCTCCATATGAAGTAAGGAATCATATCTAGTTGCCACCTCTAATAAAATGTGTACCCCATGTGTAATGTCCCCGCTAGGGAACCCATAAGGAATCAGGTCTTTGACCCAAAATTATAACTAATAGATTCTTTTCTAACATTCTAACACTATGTCATTTCATTATTAACAATTACAAGTGCATTCCTTAAGGTTCCCTATTCAATTAATTTACCATATCAAGCATTGCATCTTACTACTTAATCAAATGAAGTCCATTTCCTTTTCTTTGCATTTCATAATAAGAGAGAAAATATTACAACTACATCTTTTACTTCCTACTTCATTTTCATTCCTTTTTCCTACACATCAAATGTCTACCCTTTCAACTTCAATATACATTGAGACTTTTCTTTCATTCCACATTAAAACCATTTACATTAATGAACTAATTGAATTCATTTTCTTTACCAAACTTTCACAACATATCATCTATGACATCATATATATCCAGTTAAGGATTAATATTAAAACCCAATTTAAAGAACCTCACATCATACACATTGAACTATAAATTTGAGAGCTTTAGGAAAGAATTACATCTCATTACTATTACATGTTTGCTTTCCCTTATTAAAATTTATTTCCCTTTAAAGAAGTTTACATCCATAAGTACTTGAATTACAAAGGTTTGCATAGAACCATTACTTTCATTTTCATTTAAGATTCACAAGAGATATAAGGTAGGAATCATTCACATTGATTTACCCATATTCAATCCCCTTTTGAAAATTCTTAAAACTACCCTTCCCATATACATAACTTTCTTTCTTCCAATTACAAACACAATTAGAATTATAGTTACTGCACATGGCCCAAAGGCATACAAAAAGATAATTATATCAAGTTTCCCAATGGCTTACATTACATCTTTACACCTTGATTTCAAAAGATAGAGATACATGATACAAGAGAGGAAAACTTCATTACTGAACAACTCAAAATCCAAGCCACGACATGAACCACGAACAATACCTTGAAAGAGATTTGCCACCTAACCATGTGAAATTGGTAAAGTTCCACCCCCCCATGTTAGGAGATAGAACCAGGGTACTCCAAGACCTTAAGGCAATCTAAGTCTCAAAAACCAATAAATCCAAGATTCAAAAGAACAAGAACAAAGCACATAAAATATCATCATACTATAACACTGAGGTCAAGGTTCTAGGATACTACCTAAGTGAGTGTCATCACACAACCTATACATTAGGATCCTTCTTGACAAACATGTAACCTATGTCCCCCCTTTATGAATAGGGATCCATCCTGGAAGTTATCCTTGGTCTCGGTACTCCAATCAGGTCTGTGTGGCCTTTATTATATTTTCTTTCATTGTCTTTTGAATCCCCATTCTCAGGTTAATTTTTAAGGTTATCACTTTTTACTAACCCACCCATAGGATCATTTGGAAACCACTTTAGGGTTCCAACACCTATGGTGAGCCTCTCACCTAGGGTCCCTAGTCCCTTACCCCATCACAAGCCAAAGATACAAGATAACATTTCCAAGTCCCGATCCATAGGTTTAGGAAACTCCCCTGCGCACTCAGGCCCTCAGAGCGAGTCCTAACCTTAGCCATATACATAACAAGAACCATTGGAAGTATTTTTATCACATAACACCTTAAATTATAGCATAGAACTTTCCACATGCAAAAATACAACTCTCCACAACTTATTTATAGGTCTAGGGAACCCTCCCGTACACACAAGCCACTGAGACGAGTCCTAGCCTCATAAACTAAGCTCAAGTATATGCCAAGTGAAAAAACATCATAAGTAACACCATATAACATAAATAAAACAAGTAATGAATAGACATAGGTGATACAAAATTCCACATGCATTAATACAACATTCCATGGATTATTTCTAGGTCTAGGGAACCCTCTTGTGCCTAAAATTTGGCTAAGTCTGGAATTTTTCAAAAATCCCCAAAATCTAGAATTTGCATCTTAACTCCTATGAACCTGGAACCTATCTCAAACATCCTGAAAGGTATTTATACAAATATAACTTAAATTATAAGAAATTCTTATACTTAAATGTTATATTTGTTTAAATCTTGCCACCAGAATGAGTCCTAGCCTCATAAGAAGGTGACAAGTACAAGACAAGTATTGAAATCACATAAGTAACATCCTATAATTCTATCTAAACCATGTATAGACATTCATAAGTGATACCAAATGCAGCCTAATCACATGGAACAAATTACAAAGGTTCTAAGCCTAAATTCTGCAAATTTTGAGCCCCCAAAACCCTAAAAAACCCCATACGACAATACATAACTACCCATACAAAATTCTAGTAATGTTCATATGACACTTGACCAAGTGTCTTATGGGTAAGTGTATAATTTCATATGACACTATAGGATACTTTTCAAAACTTAATTTAAAAGTTCCTAAAAATGCCAAAATCTAACTTTTTAAGGCATGGAGAGTGCTTGGGAAAGGTTACCTAAGGTCAACCTGATGCAGGGACCTCAGTATCACATCCATGGCACATCCTCAACACTACCTAATCCTCAGACAAGATAAATTAAATGTAAAACAATAATTTACAAAGAAGCCTACAAGAGCAAAAGAGAAGGAAAAAGGACTGCATCTCATTCCTAAACCATCCTAACCCTTCCTATTTCTTCCTAAACTTCCCTAATTCCTTCCATAACAATTAAATACACCCTCTCACATGCTCCCAAGCATTCCTAACTTCCCAGGAAGGTTTCATAATACCAAAAACCATAAAACATGCATAATTTACTTCCCGGAAACATAATAGAAATACACAGAAGATAAAACATTTAAATTTCCTTTTTAATACATAATAAGTTATCACATATAAATAAAATAATATAGAATTTATGTAAAAAAATGCACACACACACACACACAGGAGAATTGGAGAATTCATCCCAGTTTAGACCCTACCTTGGGTCCTGCGGAGAAATTCTCTTCTCTTGGCTGGAGTCTCTCTGCAAATCTTCAAGCCTTATGTAGATAGCCTCTTGAAAAGCTTCCTCTAGAAATAAAACTCCAAGAAATCCACACACACTTGTCTTCACCAAACAGAGACTCTCAAACTCACATAAACTTCAAATAAATTTCCAGAAAAATAATTGCAGACAACTTCCAAAAATCTTCCAAAAATTCTCATCCTCAAACCACACAAAAACTTCAATTATTTATCCTCCAACTATGTGATTGGGGGAGTTTCTTTAAGGGAATAAACTTCTCCAACTACCATAGTTGGTTGGAAGAACAAACAAATAATTCATGTAAAAGACTTAATCAAAGTTTTAATAAATTTAATTAAAAGAGCTTTAAAAGAAAACCATAACAAGAAAGTCAAACAAATAACTTTCAAGGAAAACACATAGCACACACGGAAACCAACTAGCCTAACTTCTAGGAGGTCTCGAGTTCAATTCTCTCCTAGATAGCTAGTTTTACTACAAAGAGCATTTTCGTTGTATTACTATTATTTTTACTTTTATTTAATACATTTCATTAAATACACTTTATTTAATTGTTATAAAGAGCATACCATTTACACAATCAATAAAAACACAAAAATATTTTTAGTTATATAAGCATGGGTATATGCATGTGCACCCATAAATACACATACCTATATAACATACAATTAATTATAACATAAATATAGAATACATATTATACATATAAACAAGGTTAATTCTAACTCCTAATATAATCTCATAACAACATCGAATCACAATACCACAACATAAACTGCATACTAATTTTCCAACTAGGGTAACTTCCTAAACATCATTCTAAGTCCAAGGGTAACCTTGAGAGTAATCTTGGTAATATCTCCACACAACAATAGTTCAAGGATTTTTAAGGCACACTCAGACCTGTGCAGCCAGGTGGGGTTAATTCTTGGTACCTGCATCCTGCAACACCAACTAAGTACACCAACACACACACACACACACACACACATATATAACAATGGAAAACAAGGAGGGAGAGTGTGACATCATGTGGACCTCCTGTAGGAGTAACTACGAATGCCTCCCCTCATCCTACACTCACATCAGACAGTGACATCAACAAAGCATAATTGGATTAGTGTGGTTAGTACCAGAATAATCTCTTTTCCATATTGTATAACAAGAATGCATCATAACATAATCATGTGAATGTAAATCATCTATTAACTTTCACAAACCCGTTTAACCATCATAAATGTACTCAAGATGTTCCATTATCAAATGAAGATAAAGAAATCATATAACCCTAAATGCATTAATCATGTCTAATCTCAAGTAACGTTATTAGATAAGGTAACACATCTAACCCTTAAATGATTATAATCAATTAACATAAGGTAAACATAAATATTAATAATGAGCATCTCACAAAGAAGCATATAGGTCTATCAGGCGATCCCTAAAATATCACTGACTCATAGGAAGATATACAAAAGAATATACCTATGAAATGTTAATATTTCCCAAATTAAAATATGAAGTTATGGTGAGTTGGAAGAGGTTCGGTTTAAGCAACCATCTCAAGAAGGATCATTCTCACACATAGGTCTTCCTAATTTCTAGTTAGCATAACTAGGACTTGTTAGGGTTAGAGGGGCATTACACCATGTGATTCTAAATAAAAACACCCTCATACATGTAGACATAGGGTCACCCCTTTGGAAGGTCTTTAATAATAATAGGCTGACATATGGCTATATCCTCCCAGGCCCAAACATGTATCAATGTGTGTTGGAATTATAGAAAGGAGTGTACTGAGAGGGGAGGGGTAAATCAATACCCTTAAAAATTTTCAAAATGAATCTTTGTAAACATGAATATCAATAATCGATTGTATCATTTTCATTCAACATACATCCAAAACATTAACTAAAATGTAAATGCATGTAATCTAATAAATAAAGCATTCATGAAATTTCATACACATGACACTTGTATTTGGTATCATAGAAACCCTTGTTAGAAGGTAAAAAATGTGGTGGGGATGGCACCCACAAAGCTTCACTACTGCAGTAACAAAGTTTTTGATTAAGGATACAAATATTTGATCACTTCCGGTGATCTTATCCTATTAGGAGTAACAATGAGATCAACTAGATCTACCTGGTTAGAGGATTTTAGCAACATAATTAAGTGTGCACTCGATTAAGATATTTACAAAAGAATTGTTAAGTTCACCCTGTTAAGATATTTAAGGTATGCTACAATGGTTAAAAAGTAACAAAAAGATTGATCTATAAATAATAACCTATCTCGCCTAATATCAGATATGTTATGTACTTATCTATTATCACCTTGATGTGACTGATCTCTTCTTTGAATTCTGCTCAATAGCCTTTTGTTTTTAATAAATTGTATGCTTTGTTAATGCTTGTCAATCATAACCCTATTTGATCTTCAGATGTCTTCCAATGACGACTACTACATGTATGGTACATGTCAAAATGACATCTATACCATATTTATATCAAACTGATTTGACCTAATTAAGGTTTAGACACTATCTTAGAAAACCTAAGATCAATGATAGAAACGAATAACCTAGATCATCTTTACATAGGAATCATCAATAATTAAATGATTAATCTCGATCTTGGTATACCATTTTCTAATTGGTGTAAACCATTTTCCTTGTATTTTGTGTCATTCCAAACTGTTATGTCGTTTCATGTTTCACTCGGTGTATACTGCATTCATCACTTGGTAATTAACTGGTGCTCGGTTCATGTTAATGCTCAGTAACTATTGTGCTCAATACTAGATGATCATCTATCTTGGTAAGAGTGCTTGGTCAAAATGGTATTCAGTTAACATGGTGATTTGCCTTGTGTTCTTCTTGGTGTCTAGGCTATGTGTATTGACCGACTGTCCTATCTTGTCTCCTTTATCGACTATATGACTGAATGATACTAATGACAACCATTAATTATCTTTAGGATTAATATTCTCCCCCTTTGGAATTAGTATAAAAAACTTTATGTATATGTGTACCAACTGCAAAATTTGAACTTAACGAAAAAAATGTGAATCTATGTGAACTCGCCCTTTGTACATGCTCTCGATGTGAAGTACATACAAGAATATATATACATATATTTTCCCCCTTTTTTGAAATTAATGCCAAAAATATGCTTACAACTTGTCTAATATGTTCTAATGGGTTTTCTGCAAAGTAGCTAAGAGGTTTTCCCATTCCTCTTTGAGATTCTCAAGAGCAATCTGCTCCAATCCGACTTGTGCATGCATATCAAAAATGTTTTCTATAACCGATATCTTCGGGGTGGAAACTAACTCTTTTGCCTTATTCACATGCTTTTGCATCACCTTTAGGTGTGGAAGTAACTTAGCTTGCAACTCAGTTACTTGTTCTCTGATTGTATCTTCTTCCTTCTTGAGTTCTAATCTTAACTGCTGGATTTGTTGAACTTTAGCATAATGCTCATAAAATGCATTTGGTTCAGTTAAAATATTATTTGTACTATTCTTTATATCTTCATCTAATTTTTCTATCTTTTAACTAAGATCGGTAGTGAAATGGTCTATAGTGCAAAACTTTTGAAAAATTGTAATAACTTGTTGAATAATATCATTGAGCTCAGTTATTACCTCAGATAACTTTACTTTATTAACTACCACTTCCTAACTGATTTTCTCTAGTAGCTTTAACTGTATCTTGGCCTCTACTCTTTCTTTAATTCTTTTCTCAGCATCTATGTTTGGAGAATTTATATGGCCTGTTACGGTAGCAAGTTGATCAATGATGGGAGTTGCCTCATCAACATTGATATCAGGGACTACTTGCATCAAAAATTTCTCTAACATCTTCTAAAACCTGTTTATGCTTGCTTTATTGTCTTAGTTTCTCTTGTGTAGCCTTCCTTGTGCACAGTTCTCTATACCTTCTCATTGGTTCTGGGTCTAGGGTTCTTAGGTCACATGTGGGAATTTCAATGATCTCATCTAATGTGACTGGACCCTTAGCACGTTTATTCTTTTTCTTCTTCTCTCGTGTGCTAGATGTGGGATATTTTCCATATGGTACTAGAGCTTTACTCTCTGGATTATAATTTTCTTGCTCGGTTGACACACTCTCTTCCTTGTCCTACCCTTTTACTATTACCTCAGTTTGATGTCCTTGGGCTTCTTTATTTATGTCACGTGTAGATGTATCTACATTTGTTTCTATTTCAGGTTCTTTATTTTTTGCCTCTTTGTTTTCATGGTCATTTGTTTCCTTTGGTTCTTCTTCACCCCATCCTTCGGTAGTATCCTTCTATTTTTCGGTACTTGATCCTCGGGTTGCCCTTGAGTGGCAATATCAATTGCTTGTACCAATATTGACAAATTACCCAGTATGTTTACTTCTATTGCCTCAATAGGTTGATCTTATTCTTTTGTATTTACTGTAGCCATTGTGATATCTTCATCAACCTTAGCTTCATCATTAGGATCTCCATCGGTAATATCTTATATTGTGACTTCATCAGTCCCGGTTATTACTAATTTCTTGGGAGTATCCTATTTGTCCTCTTCAATATATCCTATTGGATATAAGTCTTCAGCATAAGTATCATCTTATACCTTAATATATGATATATGTATTGGCTCTTTAGTAGCTATGTCGACATCATCTAAATGTACCCCTTTTCCTTTACCTTTGATCTTCTACTCGAGGATTATAGCTAATGCATTTTTGTCTGCTTCTTCCTTAGATTCCAAAAAAATTGTCCATAAGACCTTATTGTCTGCATCAACTTCTTCAAGTTTTCCTTGCAATATGCTTAGTGCTCGGCCTTTCATCAAAAATCTATTCGCATATTGTTTCATCATTTCTTCAACCTTGGTTACTGATAGAGTAGGCATTGCCAAAATTAAAGAATGTTTCCTCGTTTTCTTTAAAGTGTGCAAGGCATATGTCCACCTTGCCGATACCTTGTCATGAAGTTCCTTAGGAATATATTTTACAAATTCAATAGGTAATAGTTTGAATTTAATCATCATCTAGATGATTGCCTCTTCAACTTTCTCCTAATCCTTGGTTGACATGTGTACATACCGATTCATCTTAGGGTGACTTAGTCTACTCATTTCCTTTATGTTCTCAACTAACTCATCAATAGATTGATTTTTATTTACAACAACTTTGAATTGAATTTGATCATCTTCTTCATGATAATCAGTCTCATTATACTGAAATGCCATATCCTTCCTTTTGACCAGTAACTCTCTCAGTTTTTCTTTGGCTTCCTTGAATTGTTCAATGTAGATCTACATTTGCAATTTTTGATTCTCAATAGTATTGTCAAGCTTATACCTTTCCATGCTTAGATCTTCTATCTTTAGTGATTAAACTTCCTTAACAAGAAAAACTAGCTCTGATACCAATTGTTGCAATCATAGAAAGGTGTGTACTGAGAGGGGAGGGGTGAACCAGTACCCTTAAAAAATTTCAAACTGAATCTTTGTAAACATGAATATCAATAGCCGACTGTATCATTTGAATTCAACATACATCCAAAACATTAACTAAAATGTAAATGCATGTAATCTAATCAATAAAGCATTCATGAAACTTCATACACATGACACTTGTATTTGGTATAACAAAAACCCTTGTTAGAAGGTAAAAAATGTGGTGGGGATGACACCCAAAAAACTTCACTACTGTAGTAACAAATTTTCCAGTTAAGGCTACAAAGATTTGATCACTTCTGGTGATCTTACCATGTTAGGAGTAACAATGAGATCAGCTAGATCTACCTGGTTAGAGGATTTTAGCAACATAATTAAGTGTGCACCTGGTTAAGAGATTTACAAAAGAACTATTAAGTTCACTCTGTTAAGAGATTTAAGGTCTGCTACAATGGTTAAAAAGTAACATAGATGTTGATATGTAAATAGAAACCTATCTTTCCTGATATCAGATTTGTTATGTACTTATCTATTATCACCTTGATGTGACTGATCTCTTCTCTGAATTCTATTCGGTAGCCTTATGTCTCTGATAAATTGTATTCCTTGTCAATGCTTGTCGATCATAACCCTATCTGATCTTTATATGTCTTCCAATGGTGGCTACTACATGTGTGGTACATGTCAAAATGACATCTATACCATATTTATATCAAACTGATTTGACCTAATTAGGGTTTAGACACTATCTTAGAAAACCTAAGATCAACGATAGAAATGAATAACCTAGATCATCTTTACATAGGAATCATCAATAATTAAATGATTACATCCATATTAAATTTCATCTCGATCTTGGTAAACTATTTTCTAATCAGTGTAAATTATTTTCCTTGTAGTTTGTGCCATTCCAAACTGCTATGTCATTTCATGTTTCACTCAGTGTATACTACATTCATCACTCAGAAATTAACTGGTGCTCAGTTCATGTGAATGCTCAATGACTAATGTGCTTGGTACTTGCTGATCATCTGGCTTGGTAAGAGTGCTCGGTCAAAATTATATTCGATTAACATAGTGATCTTCCTTGTTTTCTTCTCAATGTCTAGGCTTTGTGTATTGACCAACTGTCATGTCTTGTCTCTTTTACCGACTATATGACTAAATAATACTAATGACAACCATTAATTCTCTTTAGGAGTAACAATGTGACCCCTCATTTGAGTGACTTAACCTCATGGTAGGACACACATAACATGTTAAAGTATAAGTGAGATAGAATACATAGACCCCAAGCATACATTGTTATGTCCTGAACCATCCCTCTCAAAAATTGGTCTCATCCAACTGATAACCCATGCTATCTACGATCAAGACATAGTATACCACCAATAAAAATCCCAAGTATAAGGGTGACCCTATCAAATATCTCTCCAAATCTAGCCCATGGAATATCATACGGATCTACCATCCCCAACTAATCCTCTAGCACCCCTGTGAGATTTAACAATGTTGTGATACCTATTTGGTGGGTAAAATCTAGCAAGGCACCCTAAATAGGAATCTGTAGGATGTGATAAACATCTTCCAATATAATCGTAGCCTCCTTGGTAGGCAAATAAAAATTGCATGTATTTGAGTGCCATCTCTCGAGCAAACTAGAGATCAGACCATGATTTTTCATGATCTCAGGCATGTAACAAATCTAGTATAGACCCAACTACCTCAAAATGTCTCTCTTAGCCTCCAATAAATAAAATCGTAGAGACAAGCCTATTGGTCTTGAATCTCGATATCTAATGACACTATATACCATCTGCAAATGATGAAATCAAAAAAATGCATCATCTGCCTGACAAAAAAACCAACTAAAAAGATCAAATGAAACATTTTTTATCAATTGTGAAATTACCCTAACAATCGCAAAACATAAAGTCAATTGCGAAGTTCATTTAGAAATTGCACAAATAAACTAGCTATTGTGACAATAAACCATGTCAAATGTGAAGGAGTTAGCAATTGCAACATCCAATTGGGAATTGTGAAACTCAATTTAAAATTGCAAAAAAACCAATAAGCAATTGCAAAACGTTTAATGTTTTTAACCAAAAACATTTTTTAAATGTGTAATAAATGCATAAGGTATGTGCACTTTTCTCTCTCACTTCCCTTTGGACAATGAAAGGTATGCACTTGGTCTAATAAATGTATGATACCTACCATGCCCACCATTGCTAACCAAATGCAATAAAATGACTAGAATTCTTACCAATTTCCATAGCTCCAAGGGTTCAAAGTGACAAAAATGAAACCCTATTTCCTATTTATAGTTTTTTGGGCAAAACCCTAAATCTCTAACGTGGACCTTGGGAACTTCAAGTAGTGATATTTTTCACACCATTGCTTTGTTTTATGAACCGTTTGATCTTGTGTGCATTATACAATGCACCAAATTAATGCTCATTTTGTGCAATTTTGCTTAATTTCTTGAGGGGACAAAAAATCCACATGTTATTGTCGAGGCAATATTGGGTAGGACCTAGATAATATATTCTTTGACAGAATGCTAAAAAATGCATTGTATCAAAGAGGGGCAAATGTAAACACCTAAAATTGTCCCATGCTTGCGAGTGTCCATTAATTACGAATTTCTTCTCTATTAATTATATACTTCTTTAATTATAATTAAGTATCATTATTTTTCTAATTTGAACATTCTTCACCCTAATTCATCGTTAATCTAATCTTTGCTCATTTAATCACTTCTCCCTAATGTTAATTAAATAATTAATATTATTTAATTAACCGACCTTTAATTAAGTGGTCTTTATCATTTAATTAAATTAAATTTCTATAGTCCTATAATTTAAATAGTTATGCCAAATTATTTAAATCTTCTAATTAAATTAATATCTGAAAATTAATCTAATTTCATTTCTCATTTCTAATTTCAATTTAATTTCATTCTAATTTCATCCTAATTTTATTTTTCTCCACAATTCAATTTTAATAGGATTTAATTCGAAAATAAAAAATCAAGATTCAAATTTGAATTTATTTCATTTTAGAATTCAAAACTACAAAAATCATCCTTAAAAAGTAGAATAAATCCAAAAAAGCATTTAAATCCAAAATTAAGATTTTATCTCAATTTTGCACTTTTGGAAACTAATATCTTAAAAATCCTGAAAATCTTATAATCTTTATCATCTCATCTTTTTCTAAATCAGCTCACCATTTTTTGAGTTTGATATGGAAATAAATATTCATTTTTCATCTTGCAACCAAGAAATTTCCCAAAATCAACAAATCTTCATTTTTCTCAACCACTAATTCTAATTTTCTCAATTTAATCTCAACCGTTCATTCGATTTTAGAAATCTGTATAAACCCGCTTTCATACTCATTTGAAGGATCCTAGATCCCAGAATATCAAATTTATGTAAGTTATCCATGTTATCAAGTATTTTTAGTAATCACATTCTTGAATCTTTGAGCGAGGACGCTACAAAAATTAACTCTAAGTGCCACACATCTGAGTCCCAATAGAGTGTAGAGAAGCGATAAAAGAAGATAAGCTAGATTAAGGATTTGTATTTGATTCATTTCTTTCAATTTCTTTAGCTATTCTTACATTTTATCATTTGTAGGGTTTGATGTTGATTACCATTATGGTTTTTTATAATTCGGTGCTACTAATCTTATCTCTAAGCTTCTGCAGATTTCCTATATGACAACAATCATCATAACTAGAACTGTAATTTGTCATCATCTCATGCAAAGGAATGCAAAGTGTTCTCCCATAAGGTCTTCAAATACTCTTTCCTGCATATTCCTTCATGTCATAGTTATCTTCTAGATATTCAATCAATTTCACATCCTCAACAACTTTCTAGCCTTAGCAAGCTAACATCAATGCCACACCAGAGATTAACCTCACTAAAAACATAAAGCATAATGCTAAACTTTTGTGTGATTTTTTTGGAATTTTTTGGGAAATAAATTAAGGAAAATGCAAATATTTGAGACAAATTAACTATAATAACAACTATGAATGACTTGAATTATGAAAAATGGTGCTCTCATTCTTTGTGAACATAATTAAGGTTTGTGTCGAAGCCTACATTCACCTCCATTAAATCACAATGGGGGATCCCTAGGCATCTTCCATCACCTAGGATAGGAAGGCTCAATGGCCTATGGACTGGTGTCTATGCTATGGGGGTGGACATGTTTCAGTGTGAGGTTTCACCTTTGGCCATACGAATGCGACAATGAGACTTTGTTGGTTTTGAGCGAGGTGAGACCTCTTCTAGTTTTTTAGGTTGTGAAGGAGGCCATGTTGATCCAATAGATGATAGCATATTGGTCCATGCCCCTATTGAGGACTAGAAGAGTTTCCTAGCATGATGTGAGAATGATCAATCAAATGAAGCATGTAGGGATAAATCCATGAAGGTTGGGGGGTTTGTACTCGAATCTTGGGGGTTTCTCCTCCTTTTGACATTAAAGGTGGCTTGTAAAGTGTTACACTTGATAAGAAATGATTTTCCTTTGGTTATGGAAAGAGGGTGTCGTTAAGTGGTGGAAGTGGCCTCCATGGTCAAAAACATGGTTGACAAGAAAGAGGTGAGTCCAAGGTCACCTCGGGAAATGAGGCCCTTCTACCTTTGGGGGGTAAACCGATTGTTTTTCTTGATGGTGATATTGGTAGAGATGTGGCAGAAAATGAAGAATATTTTGCAAAGTTGGGCCTGATTGTGAGATTTAAAGGTTTTTGGTGAAGTTTGGGTGAATTGCACAAATGGATTTCTAATTTCTAGAAACCTATTTTGGAAGGGGATGTTCAAATCAATCCAAGTCTCATAGTTTCTTTGTTCTCATCTTTGATAATGTACATGCTATAAAGATAATATCGTGCAATAACCATTAGATTTGGGAGGATAAATATGTGTTGTTGTTAAAACCCTGGTATCTATCCTTTAATCTAACCTTTAAATCATTTGATAAGATTCCATTTTGGGTAAGGATTGCTAACCTTTCATTGCATTACTTGTTTGAATCCTATTTTGACGTGATTGGTAACACTCTTGGTAAATTTGGGGGGTTGAATGAGGGATCTCTAAATTTATTCGACACTACTTATGCTCACATTCTTATTGAGATGGACATGATGAAGGCACTATCGATATCTACATTTGCCTAAAATATGTAAGTGGCACTTGGATTCAATTAGTTGATTATGAAGGCATTCCTTTTGGATATATGCATTATTTTCAAACATGTCATATGGTAGAAAATTTTACCAAAAAGGAATCCCATAAATTGGTAACCTAGTAGCTGAGTGAGGACAACCCTTTACTTTACAATGTTGAGAAAGTACATACGATGGCTACCAAGACTACTAATCTTAAAGGGGCAATAAAGGGTTTGTAGGATAAGAGACCTATAGCCACTATGAATTTGAAAGGTACCAAGAATTTTCTAGCCAATAATATTTCTATTGATGGCTATATTAGAGAAACCAGAGACATAAACCAAGATGGTTTGCAGAGCTCCATCACAGGTGATTTCCTTCCTCTAACTTTTGAGATATCATGAGGCATTATGAATTCAAAGAATTACAACAAGGTTGATGATAGTTGTCTCAGTATTGGTTTAATGTGACATTGGAATGGGAGAAGGAGGCTAAAATGTTGGAAGAAGGATGACAAGTGATGAAGGGGATGAGGTGAAACAAGACAAAAAAAGGCACCTTTGATATGATTTTTCACTCCTAGACAAAGAGGAAAGTAAAACCTTATTCTAAAATTTTGGACTCATTAATGGGTCTTGTTTTGAGATTTATTTACATGGGGAGATGGCTCCCTGATTGTAGCCATCCCTGGTTTGATCTAGGAATAAAACCCCCATTTCAATAAAATTCAAAACCTTATTACCAATCAAAAAAATAAAAATAAAAACTATGAATGACTCAACTTATGATGACAACTAGAGAATAATAAATTCACCCAAGGAAATTTTCAAATATATGAGCATGACTCTATAGTTTCAAACCTAAGCAATTGAAAAGGGAATCTTAAACATCCAAGAATGAGATGAAGTATTGGTAAATCCTTATCCTTGATGTTAGGGTTTTTCCTTAAGGACAACAATTTTGACATAGGAATAATTGATAGAAGAGGCTAAGATTTCTTAACAATTATTAAAGGATGATCTGAATGAGAAGCTCATTAATCCTCAAACTCCCATAAAGATAAATGGAAACCCTTATAATATTCAAGACATATGGTTGATGAAATTGGGACTATGGATTAATGATGCAAGAATTGGAATCCAAAAAGCAATGGACAAATTTGATTAAAATGCAAGGATTGAAAACCTAAAATGAAAGATACCTAAATGTAGAATGATGAAAAACCATTTTAAATTGAGATGAAAAACCTAAATGAAGGTTCAAATTTCCTTATGAAAATTATAGTGATGTGTTTTGGATAGTCTCAGGATGATATGTTTTGACCCTAATATTTGCCTGTAATTTTTTGTCCCAATCTCTTCAAACAAATGTGTTGTTGATTTTGCAAATGCAATAAAAAATCAAGAATACATCTCATAAATTAACAAATGCATATTTAAAAATGGAAAATATGTAGGTATAGGTAGAATATGCATCATTTTGATTAGTGAATCTATCAGGGAAATGTGTTGTTTGGTTTGAGAAATATAAGTACTTGGACTGTGAAATTTTTAACAAATGTATCTAATGCTTTGGAAAATGTGTTGTAGAATGTGAAAAATATGTATAAAGGTTAGGTAGATGCATTGCATGAATATCAAATGCATCAGATAAACTAGCAATTGTGTTCAATGGATAACAATTTTATTTTTTTGTTCTAAAAATTGTATATTCTTGATGTGCTTGGGTTTTGGTGAATTTACATGATTTTTTTATTACAAACATAATAAAAACATAGCAGATAGAATGATTGTTTGACTATGAAAAAATCAAAGTGACTAGGGGGCCAAATTATCCCAATTGAATTCACTGACCTCTCGACAAATTAAAAATGATTGTAAGAATCTACAACCTAGGCTAGAAAGTGGATATTACTTGTTGAATCCCCCACAACAATAACATTCCATAGACAAAATGAAGCTATCAAGAAGAGGAAATGAATGAGTGGCTGGAGGAGGGGAATGAAGACAAGGAGGAGACCAGCTATGATGAAGGAGAAGACAAGGAGGAAGCAGATGAGGAAGAAGAAGGAACCCATGGTGACTCCTCGGAAGAAAAATCAAAAGATACCCCTGTTATTATGGAGGGTGTTGAGAAAGAGGAGGTTGGAACTCACACTGTGGAGGAGGTCATTTCTTATCAGAATGATCCTCTGGAGAATAAAATGAATGAAGCCAGGCTTGAGATGGGGGAAGGTAAATCCAGAGAGGAGGTTAATAAAGTGGACAATGTTTCTTTGGAGGGTTTTACAAGTGGCCAAGAAAATGAAGGAAAGGAGACTGGTTTCTTTCCTTCCGCTAGTGATACCGAAGAGGAGAACTCTACTAGAGGGGAGCATGGAAAGGATGAGATGGCCATGCTAGAGAAAGCCAATATCAAAGAGGATTCTGGTACCCTTTAGAAGGATAAATGTACTCTTGAGGAGGAGAAGAACATAGAGGAGAACCAGGAGGAGAATAGGGACTGGAAGAAGGAAATGCAGGAAATGGAGATCCATATTCAGGATATGGAAAAAACTATGAATAACATGAAGACCAAGATGGGAAGATTGGAAAAAGAGCTTTTGGATAAGGTTAAAAATAAAAAGTCTATAGAGGATGGTACTGCTGAGTTGAAAAAGAAAGTTAAAGAAAAGATGAAAAATTTAGAGACTAAAATTAATTACCATGACAACATGATAAGAGGTGTCCTGAATCATAGCAATGAAGGTCTGAAGGTGATAGTAATGAACCTAAAAATGTTGCATAATCATCTAGAAAGAAACATGCTGGTAAGAACTACAATAACTATTGAAGAGGAAACTGGAAATACAGGGTCAGGGATGAGAACTAGAGGTCACACTCAGAGAAAGGTTCCTGAAAAGCCTATAGAGCTGAAGGAACTACAAGAAACTATCCAAAAGATGGAAGATCTCCAGAAGAAGGCAGAGGAAATGATTAAAGAATATTAGCTTGTTCTGGTTGGTAGATATTTTGCTGTAGGTTTCATCTCTTGTTTTATCTTTTGAACTATACGTCTTTTGTTCATTGTTGTGGTTTTCCAGCAGGGGTTCCTTTTTGTTTTGCGTTAATGCTCTATCTTATGTTGTTTTAAACTCTGGTTTCGGGTCCATGTAAAACCTGATTTCACCTTAATCAAAAACATTCCATAGACAAAATGGACAGATAGAGATTAGGTGGCACTCGCTCCCCCAACACAACTCAAACACACCTTTTCTCATACCTTGAAGGTTAAAAAACCTTATAACCAAGGAATTTTTTGTCTCACAATGAAGGGTACATGAGGAGTATCTATGGAGTACAATTTACACACCCTGCACCAAGTATGAGATTTGGGCCTCTAAAAATAATTGGATCATAGTAAGGATTTAGGGGCTTGATGTCTATCCTTATGGTAGTGGCTCACTTAAGATCCTATCCCATCCCTATAAAATGTGTTGACAGATTTTACACGAATGTGTATATTGGGGATCTATTGGTATAGGTCAAAATCATCAAGTAGTTTATGGCTTTTGGCTCAACCATTTACATAGTGGACCAAAGTGAAAGCACTTCTTAGATTCATCCCTTGGGGTGAGTACCTATTTTCCCACTAAGGAAGGATCTCTACAAAAAGAAAAAAAATGGGCGTAGTTACACTTTTCTCTTATAGCTAGGATTTTGAAGGCAAGGAGAGAGGATACTTAGCGCAACAGTGGGTCCACCCTACAAAGTGCAAGTGCACAAGATAATTCAAGTAGACATTATCTATTAACCTTATAAAATTTAAGTATTTTGATAAGCACATGGGTTTACTTTTTCAATGTCCACCAAATCAACTCCACACAACTCAAAATGAGAATTAGTAACCCAAATCCTAAATGAGAAACTATAAAATGTTTAAAGGATTGAAATTGAAATCCAAAATGCAAAATTTTTATACTTTTTATTCACCACTTATGTGTGGTGCTTGATAAATGTATGTTGTTTTGTTTCTTGTAAATGTGGTTGGGAATATAACATATGTAGTTTTCTATTTGATGTATGTGGCTATGAAACCTATAGTTGTGTTACTTCTTCCTATACCTACACAAAAAGAGATGAACACAAGTGTCAAATTAATTTTATAGATGCATATGATGGTCGTCTAATGTGTTGGGGAATTGGGCATATGCAACAAGTAATCTGACGAATAAGGTGTTTGATCTACGAATATACATTGGGGTCACCATTTTGTAGGGGCAAAAAAGTTAACATGGCAATAATCAACAATGAGAATCACTTAGTTAACCACAAAAACCAATCTCAAAGCTACTATCATATCCTATCAAGTAGAGAATGAAATTAGGAAAGGAATACAAATCAAACAATTAAATTTATTAAACCAAATACAAACCCTTTCATTCTGATCCTCACTTTTCCTTCTCTTCCTTGTGTTTGTGATGTGGGCTCTCTATTTTGCACATTTTCAATGTATGATGCACAAAGATTTGAAGTTTGTGGTTAAATAAATAACTAGGAAGCAAGGTTCATTTTATAAAATTTTGGACTTCAACAATGTTTGATAATAAGAGTCAGTAATTCATAATGGATGGACAAGATTTGACAAGATAGGATTGATTGAAGAGATAGCTAAAACTAATTGATAGATGACTAGTTGCATGATAGAATTCATTGACAAGTCAACTAAATTAATTAATAAATGATTGGATTGATGATTTAGTTAGATTAAATAGATTAGAGGGGAGACTAAATTGATTGGAAAGTTAAACTAAAATTCAATGACAATTAAAGAGGTGAGACTAGAAGGCTTGATTAGCATTAAATAATTAAACAATTATTTAATTATGGATGAGGGAATAAATAAATAAAGTAGATATTTTATTTATTTTATAAGAATTAGTTCTCTTTGAAAAGAGTGAACAATTGAATGAATTTAATAACTTATTTAATTATTGAAAGAATAATTAATTAATTAATTAATTGAAATATTTATTTAATTATGGGTGACAAGAATGAGAAAGTTAATAAATATTATTTAATTAAAATTTGAGAAAATGGATTAATTAAATAATAAAATTATTCAATTAATATTTGGAGGAATAGTTAGACAATCAAATAATTAAAAATCATTTAGTAATGAGAAATATTAAATTTGAGATTTGAACTAAAGGAAAGACACAAATTAATTAAATAATAAAGAATGCTTAATTAATTAAGATGAAACATTAGTAAATCAATTTGGTCTTGGTTCTTTGTAAGGATGTAATTCAAATGTGGCTTTCTTGATTTCTTCCATTGTAGTCAGGCTCATTAGAAATTGATTGTCTTCATTTGTGACAATTGTTGGTCTATTTTGGATGAATTTTTTTTAAAGAGTGTCTGACTCGTCATTACCTCCTAGGAGATTTTGAAAGTATTCTACCCTTGCCTTTTGTATTTCGCAGGGATCAACGATAGTACTAGGATGATTCCATTCAATTTGTATAATTTTATTGTAAGTTTGTTTGACTTCAAAAATTTTATGGAAAAAATAGTATTAAGATCTCCTTCATTTAGCCATACTTCTTTGGATTTGGATCTCCAATATCTTCCCTCTCTGCTAGTATTTCTTTATATTATGTCATTAGTGTTTTTTTAATTTTCATATTCTATGTGCAATACTATTTTGTATTATTGTATTACTCAAATCAATTATTATTTTTCTTTTTTTTAAAATAATGCCAAAGGTTTACCTATTTCATACTTTCAATTTTCTTTAAGATTTTAAAGTTTATTATGGATTATGTACATTTGGGTATCTTTTTCATTGACAATTTCTTCCTACCATTTTTTTTTTTAGTTGGAAGTGATTCTAGATATCTAAGCCATATATGTTTAAAGTGGGATTGGGACTTTGGTTCATTGAATCCTTTTAGTATTTCTAGTTCAATTGAAAAGTGATTTGAGATGGGAGTTGGTTGGATCAATGAAGTTGGTATACTTGTACTTTTAATCCAATCTTCTAAGAGTAAATAATGGTAAAGTGTTTCTAGTATATTTGTGAATCCCATTCTCCTATTATGTCATGTGAATAGACCATTTGTTGGTTGACAACCAATTAATTTTCTATTCTGAACAAGTGCTTGCAAAATTCTTTGGACTTGGGCTACTTGTCCTATCTCCCTTGATTTCTCTTGCAAATTTAAGATCACATTGAAGTCCCCTCCTAGAGTGTAATTATTTTGAATTTTATTTAAGGTTGAGGATTAATTCATTACATAATTTGTTTGTGTCCTCGATTTTCACTATTCTATATACATTAGTTATAGTAAAATAGAGAGATGCTTTCAAACTTTTACTTGTTGCTAATTGTCATTGACTTGAAAAATTAACAATTTCAATATATACCTGATTTGGTTGCCAAAGTATTTCCATAACTTTAGATGCTTTGTTGGATTCAACAAATTGGCCTTTCTATCACTTACTAAATTTAATGAAATTTTTTGCTTCTTTATTGTTAAGTTTGGTTTCTTAAATCAAAATGATATCAATATTCTATGTTTCCATTTGATGTTTCACAAAGTGTCTTTTGTTAGGGGCATTTAAGCCCCTTTTCATTCCATATTTTAATTGAATTTTATTCTCTTTTGAGTGCTTCCTCTTCCCTTTCCTATTTATTCATCTTTTTGTCTTTTCCCTTTTTGTATGAGCCACTATTTAAGATATTTGCTAGAGTTTGGTTGATGCTTCTTGGTTCCAATATATTAAACTTATCTAGAGGATCCTCTTTGCTCTCCAAATCTTATTTAGAGAGTTCATATTATGTATTCTCATTTAATGGAGTGATTTATAGCTAATCAATATTGTTTATACATCTTATTTGTGGATCACATGATTTTTCTTAGGAATATTTTCTTCCTTTTATAGTATATTCTCTGATTTGGCATTAAATATTTGTTCAGTGATGTTTTCATCTTCTAATGCTTCATTGTTTGATTCAATTTCCATTGTTTTCTCAATTTCATTTTCTACCATTGGTGCAATTATCTATTTGACAATATTGGTAGAATAGAACACCATTTTTTTTGCATTATTTTTTCCTTCCCCATTTGAATTGATGGTTACTACATTCAATTCAATTTCTAGAGGATTCAATTTTTCTACCTATTTTTCTTTTGGAATGATATATTCTAGTTTGGAAACCTTATTTTTTTCTAGTTTTCCTTCCACCTCCATTCCTTTTTTTGTTCTCTTTTATCGATCTTCATTATTTCAAGACATCCCACCATTGGATGTTTCCAATTGTTACAATTTAAGTAGTAGAATTTTATTTTGTTTACTTCAATATCTTGCATCCATACTCTAATACTTATTTTTAGATGGATTTGGCTTGGTATTTATTTTATAGAGATCAATTTTATGCGAGAAAATAAAGTTGAGTCATTTCGTTCCATCTCCAAACCCACTACCATACCAAATTTTGCACTAATTAAGCAGAGGCAATTGCCTATCCAATACTCTATTGCTAGATTTTTAGGTAGATCTAGAAGGCTCTTTCCATAGGTTCCATTGCTAGTGGATTGAAGTTATTTTCTTGTTTTTGTACATATATTGATTTGTCTTCAAACCACCATGTCACTATTTCCACAACCTTATCTATGAGTTGCTTCAAATATATGGTTACCATAAAAATTTTGTTTGGAATTAAATTGATTTCAGTGCTTTTCCCCCAATGTTCATATATCCATGCTCTTAGTTCATCTTCGCTCAACCTTAATTAGATGATTCTTCCTATTAGTGCATGTGCTTTTAGATAATCTACTTTTACATTTTTGAACTCTGCAACATTTATTTTGGTGATTGATTATTTAGATTTTAAAATAGGAACTTCTACCTTGGATCAATGTCATTATTTTTCTAAACTATGTTTCTTTTGATGCTAGTATCCTCCTAATGGGATATAATTAACTCCCTGCATATATGCAGGAAGATAAACCTTGGGAGTGAGTTTCACATTGCTTTTAGGATGTTCTCTACTTAGAGGGAATATTTTTTGCTCAATCAGAGCAGAGCATTTTAAAAATTTTTCCATTTTTAAATCATTACACTACATTTATTATAGACTTCTTCTTTTATGTTTGAGTTCTATTTTTAATATTGACCCCTTATTGATATTTGAATTTAAGATTTTTTGGTTTTAGTTTATACAAATTAAATGGAAGAAAATACTTCCTCTTAAAGGAGTTTAAATTTCCTAAGGTTTTGATTACTTGTTCTAAACAAATTGGATTGTTTGAAATCTTATTTACTGTGAGTCCCATATGAGGATACCATTTTTTGCAATCAATTTTAGATACACAAATTTTCTAACTAGTTTTCTCTTAATATTATCTCTGACTAAAAAAAAGCATCATTGCTTGCAAGAGTGATTATTTAGCAATCATAAGATTGAAATGATATGGAAATAATTTTTTTCATATAATTCTAATATATTTTGATCCCATTTTAAATCTAGTATAAATTATAATCTAAATTAATCTATCTCTTTATAAAAAACAATCAAAATAAATGAAGAGGAGAAGACATAGGGGTACATGTTGGCATTAGAAAAGGATGGACAATTTTCTTAGGGCTTTTCCACTTATAAATCACACACTCCAATCTATTTAATAACGTGTCATGCCTAATAAACACCCTCTAATTAAAATGGTTCACCAATTAATTAATCAATAGGTAAATTATTAATCACTATATTTCATCATAATTGGATTAATTAAAAAAATAACTATTATTTTTTTTGCTCGGTAATAGGGTGATTTTATTAATAATCAAAAGCTTCATGTACAAATGTCCATACATTATCATACTAGTTCAAAAATCCAACTTCAAAATCAACACCTGAGATCTATTCATAGTCAACTACCAACCTGGATTATCCGACATCCCTATCTATCACTATCTAATCTTATCTTTACAGATACAAGAGAGTCCACTTATTGGACTATATACGTTGATCAAAATGCCATATATCATATTAAAACTATAAGAAAAATAGACAAACAAAGGAAGAGATCACCAAATTTAAAACATCTAAACTGCCTATTCAATGAAACCAGGCTCCAGATCAACCTAGATCTTGTGACACTATTGACGCTTCCTCATAGTAGTAGAAGAACATCCCTCTAGCACAAATGAGCCCCCACCTTTTCACTTCTTGTAACTTAGAGTAACACTCATACAAGAACTCTTCCTCGAAGTTCTCTTCCCCAACCTCTTATTCCTTTCCCTTACCTTCTCGTTGATTTATTTTTCTCTAACGAAGCCCTTCATTTTCTCCCACTGCACTTTTTCTTCCTTAAAATGTAATTCCTTACTCACCATGGTGCTCCAAATCATGAAGGGTTGGAATCTCTCACTACAACCCTCCACTAGCCTCCAACCTTCCTTTAAAACCCTGAATCCAACCCCTAATTCTACAAATGTGAGAATTTGAACAACACCCCCCATCTATTAAGGCTTTATAACCACATGCATCATCCACAATGCCTCCTCTTGAGACCCCAAGAGAATAGCCCATGCAAAAAACATGTATGATACATCCACATTTACATGGTACCAATATTTTGCCTCCAAATACTCCTCTCCTAACAATGCCTCCAACATACTCACAAATTTGTCACCGCCCACCTTAAAAATTCTTTTTAATTTGTGATGAGACACCCGACCATAGAAAGGCCTCTATAGATTGAGGGTCTTCAAAGTAAACTCAGCCTCCATATTTTTTTCTTCAACAGACCCACAACACACAACCTCCCTACTAATGATGACCCTCTTTAAATTTTGAAATTAATGTCTTCAAAAGGCTTTCAGCCCCAAATCTATCTCCAATCATGTCAATAATGATTTAGAAAGTTCACATGCATGAGTACTTGCCAAATTATTAAATGGTGTAAGATTTCTTGTAAATGTCTTACCACCTCCACAATATCACCGTTGGCTTAGGATTGCATGTGCCAACTTTAATCATAATTAATGAATCCCTTTATAAGCCCATCACATACTCCATTTATCTCCAAAGTTTTGCACCTACCCATATGCCAATTCTACCCATAATGTCTACCTTCTCAATCTAGCCATTCTCCCTTTAAATCTCTTAAGTCTTCTGCAAATTCCTTGTAATCTATGTTTGATAGTCTAACTCCTAATTTTGATAGAACATGCACCTCTGAATTCCCTTCCCTTCTAACATGGGAGACCCAAAAAATCCTCAAAAAACTCCAGTTTTGAGCGGATTTGTTTCACATACTTCTTTAAGTGCCAAGCACTAGCTTCACCATTTGTAATTGCCTCAATAGATGACAATGAATATCCTTCCAAGTGAATCTTCTTAATACATGCCCTTGTAGCCTATTGAACAACCCAATATGCTACTTGAAGTTCTACCTTATTGTTTTTCCCTGTTGGGAATATGAAATTAGCAAAATGAATTGATAAATATTCATGTTTGAAGCCCTTATGTCTTGAAAGTTATCATAAACTTGTGAAGAATGTGTAAGTCTCTATTTTGTAGAAAAGGTTTTAAAGGGACCGTGAAATAGTGACCATCTCTATTTTGTGGAGGGGCAAGAAGAGGGATTTGCGACATAGAGAAAAGTAATATTTTGCATGGTGAGCCTTTTAGGGTACTATGAAATGATGACACATTTATGAGATGACAATGGAGTGAGGTGGCGATCATTTGAAAGAATCGTTCACATGTATAAACATTATTTGCAACTAAAAGTATTAATGCCATGAAATTCCCAATGGTAAATTGAAGTCATACGCAGAGGTTGGATCACCAGTTCACTGGAGATTGCAGAGCAACTAGAGTAGCTAGGTAAATCAATAAGTGAATTCTTTTCTCTCTCTGGTCTTTCTTTCAAAACAACATAATGCCTAGGAAGAAGGAGGTAGTTGTGGGAGACACAATAATTCATCCCCAATAGTACACATTGTTGAAAACATTACCTAAACCTTAGGATGTGGGGATGAAGGGTTTGTTTTCAGATGAAAAGTGGAAATGTGGGGATTCTAACATATCTATTGATGGTAGGTCATTGTTTTGGTCATTTTATTCAAAAGGAGAGGATAAAGTTCCAATATGTAACCCTTGGAAATTAGATATGGCCAAGCTCATAGTGTCCAATGTGTTTGTTGATACCGAATTGGTAGATGCATTAATCGGGAACTATATGATAGAGACCAGAATAGGGAGAAAAGTTTATGGAACCCCTCTCTTGGTCATAACTAAAAATATGATATACATTAATGTTTTAGAGTGATTGCTTAGGCAATTGTCAAGCTTGACAAAGAACAGTTCCCCATGGACTATGAGAGAATGGTGAAGAGCATTGGTCTGAAGGAGGTGGATTTCTTTATTAATAGAGAAGATACAAATAGAATGATTCAATTGAATGGAAAAGCTCCTTTCTATACTAATAGTTTCATGTGGTTATTTTAAAGTACATATTGGGATTCGGGGAAAATAGTGCAAGAGGACCACAAATCTAGAATGCCTATTGATCTCATGTATTTATCTATTAGGACCTAGAATGCCCATTTATCACAAGAATATGATATAGCCTCCAAGTTGGAAAGCATTCTAAATAAAGAATTGGTTAGATGGAAAAGGAAAAATAATTTCAAACACTACTCTCTATTGTGTCATGTGATTTTGTTTCAAAACAACAGTCTTCCGCAATTCATTGAATTTAACCACTATGGATGGTATACAAAATAAACTTACAGTGCATCTGTGGTGCCAGTTGTGGGACAAACATAGTAGAGATACTAACTATACAACATTCCATGATAGGTTTTTGGTTCATATTCTTAGGGAATTAGGTGATGAAGTGGTGAGGATTCCCCCTTCAATCAAGGATATTCTAAGCTAGAAGGAAATAAATCATGATGAAGATTTCACTCATAAATTTGCACACTAATGTGTAATTATGATCATACCTTATTCAAGGTATATGGATGTAGGTAGGCTCCATACAAATTTCCTATCTTTGTATCAGAAAGGATTTAAATCCTATAATTCATGGGGAAATTGTTGTGGTTGGAGGGAGAACTTATTACACCCAGAAGGAAGGGAACATTCTTGCCCAATGTAACTAGGTTAAGGGATTTTTATATAGGTTCTGGAACCCTTGAGAATGTACAAGAATGTATGAATTCTTATTAGATGGATAGTACAAAGTCTAAGAACTATGATCCAAAGGGCCATATCCAATCTTGGGTAAAGGAATATAGGCATTCCTTTTATTTAAATGAAGATTTGACAAGAAATTGCAATGATTATTTAGAAATAGCTCAATGATTTAGCAAAGTTAAAATCCTTGCTGAATTGGAAAAGGAAAGAATCTAGAAAGGATTGTCCTAGTTCCATGATGAAGTGGGAAATGAGATTTGCATATGGGAATTGTGCATTCAGTTGAACTTTGATAAATTGAAAGGTAAGAGTGTTGTAACAAAAGAAGCAAAATCCAAGCCTCTACCTAAAAGAGTGAGAAAATTGATCATCAATGATTCAGATTCAAACTCTCCTCCTACCAAAGTTTCCAAGAATGAGGCACAACCTCCCCTTGTTTCATATGACATTTCAGAAGGGATGGGTGATAAAAGAAATTACTGCAACCTTAAGAGACATGAGATAGGATGAGGAGACAAGGCCTTCCTCCATAATCTCCATTTTTCAATAAGAAATTCATCGCTACCAAGCTCAAGTGTGGGAAGATGTTAAAAAAAATCCTATGCACTTGAGAGATGAAAGGGAAGCCATAGCTACTAAATTAATTGAGATTAATGATTTTATCCACTCCCAAGAATTCATGAATTTCTAGATTCAAATAAGGATGAAAAATAATGAAGAGAACAAGTACATAAGATTAATGAGGGTTGAGGAATCTAAGCACGAGAGAATTGTGAGTCAAATGATTAAGGAGTTGAATATGGACAATATTCATTGTACTATGGATGAGGCAAGGGAGATGTTGAAGCAAAGTGACATACTTTTGGTTCCTGGTTTGACTCTAATGGAAACATTTCTCCTTGATTAGGTGAAGAAGTAGGATGACCCCACCTTTGTTGCAGAATTTGATATGGAGGAGAAGATCATAAGATCAGGTTATAATCCCAAAACACAAACCCTAGCCACATGGGTAAGTTTCAAAGGGGCTCATAAGCCCCAAGATAATTGATTTTTCTAAGAATGCTAAAGGAACAACTATTGTGAAAATAGTAGGAGACATAAATCCACTTGTCTTTGCTATTGAATTGGTGTTCAATTCAATATTTAATAAGGATTAGGTAAATTGTTTGCAAGATGAGTTGAAAAGCTCCTTTTATAGGAAGATTGAATTGAATAAAGTGATAAATGAATTATATGTCAATATTGTAAAGAGAGATAAGGGGATACAAAAACAAAAAGGAACAAAGTCAGAACAAACTATGGTTATCTATCAAAATATTTAGAGTCCATTTTCTAGTAAACAATAAGGACCTCCAAAAGATATGGAAGATGCACTTAATACTAAGTTCAAGTAAGAGTTCTTAATACAAATGTTCTCAAACTTGGAAAATATTTTGTTATTCAGGGTTAAGATTGTGACTGGAAAATGTGAAGATGTCTATTAGGGATACTATTTGCTGAATGAAATGTTAAGTTTTTTAAAGAAGAACAAGCCTATTTTACATAGTTTAGCTAAGAGGTGGAGACCCTCTTCATTATAAATCAAACAAATTTGTGACATAATTCAAAGAGACCTAGATGCTCCTGAAGAAATGAAAATAAATAAAAGAATAATGAATTCAATGTTTGAAGAATTGGAGTACATTATGCGAGAGGAAGAAAAAAATGAAGAGAAGTTACTATTATTTGACACAATCAAACATTGGACAATTCCAAAGTTTGTGGATCTTGAAGGTTGTGTGAAAAACTTTAAAGAGTGGAAAATAAAATACCAAGATATGACTCCACATATTATAAATCATTTGAAGGAAGAGAGGAGTTTCTTAGTTGACATGCTCAACATTTTCTTGGATAGGGTCATCGTACTTGAATAAAAATTCAACAAAATTATAATCAAATCTTGGGTAATCACATAGAATAGATGGAAGGAACACCTAATTGTTGTGTCATAGATATTACACTATCAATGGCCATCAATTTTGTAGGTTTTAGAATGGGTTAAGGAATATCTTGAACTGGTAACTAGCACTTCCAAGGGAGCGCAGAAGATAGAAGAACATCAAGATGTTCCACTTTAGTGACATTCTGTAGTTTTCTATTTTTTGTTTGTTTTGTTATGTTTGTAATATTTTTGTCTGCTTTCGGTTGATTAGGATTAGTTAGGATTGAAAAGGGATGAAATGTAAATGATTGGAAGCTTGTCACTTCCCATTTTAGAGGGAAACCACAATTGCTCATTATAAATTAGTCTCAACTGAAAGGAGAAGAACTCTCGATTGTACTTACTCTTTTTATACCAATAAAATACAACTTGTTTCCTTGTCCAAATAGGATATTATATGTTTTATTAATTTAGTCTCTATGTTATAATAAATTCAATGATTAATTGTCACTTTGAAACTTGTGTGATTGGATTGCAACTCTCTAATATTGATCTTAAAAAAAGAGAGAAAGAAATTGTGAAGTGTTGTCCTATTGGTTTCTATATGATTGGTTCCTTTGTGAGGATTAAATATAATCAAATAGATTAACATTATAGATTAAATTTATTCACATTGATATGATTGGGTGATTTATGATTTTGCTTATCCTTTGGATTATTGTCTATTAGAGAGGTATGTGAAGGGTTCAACAAGATTAACTCTTTGCCCGATTGGATAAGGGACTGGTCTTCATCTATTTAAAGGAGTAAGGAATGTCTAAACTAATAAGTCATTTCATTTTAGTTTTTGTTAAGTAGAGGTATACTTGAGGAATAATCAAATAGGAATTATTCAATGAGAGTAGTAAGGAGTTCTTATTCTTACAATATAAGTTTTTCCACCTTGGAATTAAGGATTGTCAAAGAACTTTGGATTGAATCTGCTATAAAAATATCTAATTTAGAGGGAGATTAGAGAAAGGGTTTACTCACCTAGGTTCTATAGAGACTCAAGAGAAAAGGATTACAACCACACCTTGGTTTAATTCTATTAGTTGGCCAAATCAATAGGAGAGTTCAAAGATAAATCTTGGCATCCGTTTAGTGCTTTCCAATCTATTGATTTGGGAACCAATAGATTGGTGATTCCACTGGGGAACATTTGATAATAGAAGATCTCAATTTGATAATCAATCCCTCCAATATGTATAGATCTTCCTCCAACAATGCAAAAAAAAGGTTCTTCTACGATGGATATGTTCCCATATGGCTAGAGTGGAGGTTTACCCTTCTCGAGTTAGAGGGATAGAGAACTTCAAGGATAATTTGATAGAAAAACAAGAGGATTTGGTTGTGGCCCTTTTCCCAAAGCTACTCCTCCTATGGGGTTTGGATATTCTTCCTCTTCAAGCTCTCAGAGGTCTTAGGCTTTTCATGGGAATGTATATGATGCAAGACAAGATTTTGAAAACAAGGTGCGTGATTTTTTTTCATGTCTCCAAAGGATCAAGGATGATAATGTGTAGTTGCCCATGCAATACCAATGTTTTATTGATCAATTAGATAATCTAGATTTTAAGGATGAAGATAATCAAGAGGAAGCACTTAGAAGGTATGGTACTCAAGATGATAGTAGAAGAGGTAACCATGGGGATGGAGGTAATGTACCAACACCAATGGATCAAGGACAACAAAAGAGCTCTAACCCTTGGAATACATATTAGTTTCCCCTTGCCAATGATAATCAGTATGGCAGGAGAACCATATACAATCAATATGCACATAATCACCCCACCTCCACCTCCATATAATATCCAATATCAGTATGATCCTCATTATTTGGCTTTTACAAGAGGACCTATGAATGCGAATTAATATAGACCTTTTAACTTCACTAGAATTTTGGGAGCCCCTCCATGAGAAATTTGAGAGCCCCTCAAGATATTTTGGCTGACTGGAGGAAAGATTTACCTAAATTCATAGGGACTAGTTGTGAGACTAGAGAAAATTGTGTCAAGGATTTTGAGTATGCCATGGAGAATAATGAAGTCCCTCATGATGATGTTTATATGAAACTCTTTGTTCAATATCTGGCCGAAGATACAAGAGAATAGTTCAAAGCATTACCTGATGCTTTAATTGACAGTTGGGCTAAAACAAAAATGAAATTTATGGAAGAATTTGGGGACCATAATGATCCTAGATTTGTGCTTCATGAGGTCACGAGTGTGAAAAAAAGGGTACAATGAATTCAATAAAAGATTCAATAAATTGTTGTACGCGATACCATCATATATGAAGCCTATAGATGAGTGTTGCTTTGTTTTTTATATAGATTCTTATGATAACTTAAAAATAATTATGAAATTAGGTTCATAAATCCCAGAAGCTTGCAAGATGTATTCAAAATTGCCTTGACAATAGAGAATAATAGGAAAGTTGTTGGGAAATTTGGCAAAAGAGATGGCACTAAATTGTATAATTCTCAGGTTCATAAACCAACTAAAGAAGAGGACAGACTAGATAAGGCATTGAATTTATTGCAAGATTTGTTACTAAAGGTGGGAAGAGGTTATAAACCTAGGAGTGATCAACCATATTTCAACAGACCCAGAATACATGATATTCCTTATAATACATCATGGAAGGATGACAATCCAGAGGTACCAAAAAAAAGTATGAGTACTCCTGACCCTTTAAATAAAAAAAGGAATCACATGTTTAATGAGAATCATTGGTGTATGACATGGAATCTCACTCATTCACCTTCACAATGTGTGGTGGCACAAAGTTGGGAACAGGTTCTTTCAGAAGAACATGAGTTTGATCACAATAAAATAGTGAATGCATTTTTTGCTCATACATGTGGAGCCCCTAATGATTATGATTCATTAGAGGATGGGCATGAATTTGATATTGATAGACAAAGGTATAATCAACATTTCTTCATGATTAATGAATCATATGATGATGAGGAAGTTTTCAGAAAAGGATATTTCCTAACTGAAGAAGAAAAGTGAGCTCTCACTGTGGAAACAGTTGCTCAGGCCAAAAGAAAATAACAATTAAGGAACGTGGTAATCAATAATGAACAAGAAAAATAAGTAGAAATTCTCAAAAGAGGACAGTTGACAAAGGGTGAGGACAATTGTGTGGCTATCTCAAAGTATGTAGAAGATATAAATAAAGGCAAAGACAAATTTACTAAGCCAACCAAGACCATTAATAGGAATGAAGTTATGAGTGAGAACCGAGTTACAAATACTCCTTTATCCAATTTTGATATTAGTAATGCCTTGTTACAAATGAAGGTATATGTTCCTTTGTTGGAAATGATGAAGTTCCCATAGTATAAGTAAAGTGCAATAAGGTTAATCAACAGTGTTCTAGAGGAGTAAAATAAAGCTGAAATTAACACAAGTGGAGGGGTAATACCAGAGGTTTACATCGGCACTACGCTGACTAGACATCCTGCTTAGGTATATCCATTTTATACAACTCTCCTTGTAAATAATAAACTGGTAAAGAACTGTATGATTGATTATGGGGCTGCTATAAATGTTATGCCACATAAGGTCATGAAGGAATTAAAATTGAACGTTGATACCACGTATGGTAAGTGTTATGCAATGGATAATAGATCTATTCCCATTGTTGGTGTAATGAAAGATGTTGAGTTCACGATTGCTAAATATCCAGAGGCTACATACATAATTGATATCATTTTTGTAGATGCTCCTTCTAATTATGGTATGGTTTTGTCTAGACAATGGACTGAAATTGTTGGATGACATGTTCAACTTGATCTATCTTATGCTACTATCGGGCTGCTAATGGAAAATGAGTTAGAATAAATAGGGAACCAAGATCCTCATACATTATTAAAAATATTAATCCAAATCAACTAACATGTTTTTGTCACCCTCATATGGATAATTTCACAATTCAAGTTGCTCAACCAAGAATTATTAGTACAAATCCAATCGAAATCCAATCTGAGAAAATTGAAGGTCAAATATGGAAGATGTTCTTTGATGGAGCATGTAGTAAAGAAGTAAATGGTGCAGGATTTGTATCCATATCTCCTATAGGTAAGACATTCAAGTATTCTTTCCTATTAACTTTTTGTTGTGCCCATAATATCACAAAATATGAAGCTCTATTATTGGGAATGAACATTACTTGCAAGCATGGAATAAAAATACTTAGTGTTTTTGGAGACTCGGATTTAATTATCTCTCAAGTAAGATCTAGGTATACTACCAAGAATGCAAGACTGAAATAGTATAGAAATGAGGTATGGGATACAATTGAACACTTTTACACCTTCTCTATTGAATGGGTGGACATATCATAAAATATTATGATAGATTTACTTGCAAATGTGGTGCTTAAAATGGATGATGCTACCCTCGATGGTATTTCTGAAATAGAGGTAAAAACTAGACCTTTAGTCCCCGACAATATTTGTAGCTGGAAAGTCTTTGAGGATGACCAAGACTTGTTAAGATTTCTCAAATATGAAGATCAATATTAGAATCAGGAGAAAGATTTCAATGCTTTTGTGAAAATTAAGGATGGTAAAGAAACCTTGTTTGGAAAAGATATTGTACAATTGAACACCAACAAGATCCCTAGGGGTTTAGTGGCTCTTGAAAGGAATTTTGACAAGGATGATAAGTTGGATAAGAAACTTACCCCACTTATTGATGAAAGTATTGAGAAGATAAACCTTGGTTTTGATGATGCATCAAGGGAGGTGTTTATTGGGATGAAGTTGGCACCAAAGATAAGAACAAAATTAATAGCGCTTTTGAGAAAATATAGGCATGTGTTTGCATGGTCATATGATGAGTTGAAAGCATACATGGAAGATTTGTTTCAACTTGAGATTCCACTCAAGCTAGATGCCAAGACTTTTTGTCAGAGACAATGTCCTATTAACCCTACATTGGCCCCCAAGATGAGAGAAAAACTAATGAATCTCAACGATGGTGGGATCATCAAGCGAATAAGACATTCCATTTGGGTGTCAAACTTGGTACTGGTTAGGAAGAAGAATGGTGATAATAGGCTGTGTGTTGATTTCAAAAATCTCAATATGTCATCACTTAAAGATAATTATGCATTTCCAAACATGAAAGCTCTATTACATAGGACACAAGAAATGAATTGTTGTCTATAATGGATGGTTTTTCAGGATAGAACCAAGTCAAAGTGAGAAATTCAAAACAAAATTTACTACTCCTTAGGGCACATATGTTTATGTAAGGATGCCATTTGGATTGGCAAATGTAGGGACTACTTTTCAAAGAGCTATGGATGTTGCATTCGAGGAATTAATTAATGTCATCATGGTTGTTTATCAAGATGATCTCACTACGTATTTGAAGAGACCTAAAGATCATTGCAACCATTTGGAGCATATTTTTCTCTGAGCCTTAGAGTATGGGATATCTCTCAATCTAAAAAAGTCACTTTGTAGTCACCAAAGGCAAGCTATTCAGACACATTATGTCAAAGGAGGGAATAAGGATTAACCTTGAAAGGATAAAAACTATTGACAAGATTCTTATTCCTAAGATAGTAAAGGCAATCTAGTCATTTTTTGGACAAATTAATTTCATTAGGAGATTTGTGTCAAACTTTACTAAAATAGTCAAACCCATCGCAAATATGTGGAAAAGGGGGGCAAATTTGAATTAGACGGCTAAAGCCATTGACACTTTTGTAAGTATTAAAAGGGAAATTAAGGAGGCCCTAGTGCTAAAGTCTCTTGATCTTACTAAACCATTTCAGATATTTTATTTTGTCTCATATCACACTATTGCAACAGCAATGTTACAAAAGAATGATTAAGGATATGAACAACCCATCTCATTCTTTAGTAAAACTTTGTAAGCCATTAAACTCGAATATGATATTACTAAAAAAGAAGCCTATGCAATTATCGAAGTAGTGAAATCTTTTAGACTTTATTTGGTAGGAGCTAAGGTAATTGCCTATGTCCCCAATGTAGTAGTGAAGGATATCTTTAGGCAATCTGAAGTAACAAGGAGAAGATGCAGATGGATTAACCAAGTTTAAGAATTTAATATTGATATTCAAATCACTAAATTGGTGCAGGGTCAAGGCTTAGCAAAACTCATGGTAGAGTCAAATCTAGAAGCTGCTCAAATAAATTGTGTAGACCTAGATAACATGGTTACTAGCATTGAGAGGGTTCCCTAGTATAAGGATGTAGTTTACTTTTTGAAACACATGAAGTGTCCTGATGAATTGAGTGACAATCAGAAAAGATAATTGAAGTTATAATCATCCAGTATGTTCTGATTGAAGGTGATCTATATTGGAGAAATTTTGAGGGTATGTTACTTTTTTTCTTAGATGAATATCAAGCTAAAAAAGTCTTGAAGGAATCACATGATGGTGTTTGTGGAGGGCATTTCTCACCCAAGACAACTGCTCATAAAATCTTAAGAGTAGGATACTATTGGCTGACTCTTTTTAAGGATAGTTACAAATATGTTAGGAAATGTGAACCTTGTCAGAAATTTTATGGAAAATTAAAATATCAAGGAGCACTTCCACTCATACCTATCTAGACACAGGAACCTTTTCAAATGCGGGGTCTAGATTTTATTGGTGAAATTTATGATAAGTCAAGTGGAGGTCATTCTTGGATTCTAGAAGCCAATGAATATTTTATAAAATAGGTGGAAGTCATACTACTAGGAACTCAACTAGAAAGACAGTAATCAAATTCTTGATAGAAAATATATTGACCAGGTTTGGAGTGCCATCTAAGTTGATCATTGATAATGGGTTGTGTTTCAGATCCAAGGAATTCACAGACTTTTGTGATAATTATAAATTTTTTATATCACATGCTTCCCCTTATCATCCACAAGGAAACAATTAAGTAGAGTCTAGTAATAAAAACTTGTTGAAGATTATTAAGAGGATGCTTTCTAATAATAAGAGAGATTGGGATTCAAAATTACCACTAGTTGTATGGGCTGATAGAATCACTATCAAGAAATCAATTGGGTATTCCCCTTTTGATCTTGTATATGGTAAACAAGCAAAGTTACCTTTGAACAAGTTGCTACTATAGACACTTAAAAATGGCCTATTTCTCTAACGCAATGACATTACTAATATTCCTCCTAAATTGTTAAATAATCTTTATTATTTAATTAATCATGTGATTCTACCATATTCTAAGATCAAAATCATCATTTCTCCCTAATTCCATAATTAAGTGATTTTAAATAATTACTTTAATTATTGAACTTCTAAACAATCAATTCATCATCTATTCATCTATAATATAATTAAATAAATAACCTTATTTAATTATACACTACCTTATTATAATCAATTAAATAACTAAATTTAATTAATGTTCCCTCCTAATTATTACATTTCAATAATAATTAAATCAAATTCTATCTCATGATTAAATAAATGATATTTATTTAATTAAACTAATTATTCCTCTATCATGATTAAATAAATTATATTTATTTCATTACAACTAACATTCTCCTCTCGTGATTAAATAAATTATATTTATTTAATTACAACTAACAATTCCTCTCATAAATAAATAAGTAATTATTTATTTATAAAATATCTTCACATGTGTAAATAAATAATATTTTATTTATTTAAATCATAATTATCCTCCTAAATCCTAACTCACACTCACTTTGAGTTAGCTTTTCAATCACAACTCTCAACTCCACAATTCTCTCTCCTAACTATCCAATCCACATTGTTAATTCCTCCCTCAGCAATCAGTTAAGTACTCCATCAATTCAGTCTTCTAATCTATGCAAACACTTGACTCATTCATGCAATTAGTTAACTCACCAGTCCATTCAAGTCATCTCTCCAATCTATTTTCTGACATATAAGTCAATTCTGTTAAGCTAAGCAATCAACTCAGTTGAACTCTCACTCACTCTGAGTTCAACTCCTCAATCATAGTCAATCAACCCTTCAATCATGGATTCTTGGTTGAAACCCCTAAAAAATTATAAATAGAGAGTCAAACCTTTGATTTTGGTAACCACAATTACTTTGAATTCTTATGCTTGCATGATCTTGAGCTCAATTATGAGAGCCCACATTGCATGAGAAGGAGAATACCAAGGAAGGATTTGATGGTTTGCATATTCATGTTTTGAATTGATTTCATAATATTTGAATGATTATGCTTATTATTTGTCTTGCCTCCTTTCTTGAATATTGGGAATACTAATTACTTTAACAATCTCTTTGTGGTTGAGATTTTATATGTTATTGGAGGTTTCCATTGATCCTATTATTACCCGATTACAAATGGTGAACCTAACGTGAATTTTGGTCATATCTTTCAAACCACTTGGAATTTTTTTATGAATTTTGTTTTGGAGGTTGGCACTAATATAGAGATGCTACAGTTAAAAAATTAGATTTTTTCAGATTTTGTTAATTTTTTAATGATTTTTCATTAAAAATAATTATGGGCACAAATCAACATATTTCTTTGAAATTTTTACATTTTTAAAAATCTTTTGAAATTATAATAGGGGTCTATTTTCTATGATTTAAATTTTGTTGGGAAATATTTTCGAAAAAGGTAGATCTATTAAAACTGGTCTATTATGATAAAATGGGTCCCGAGAGCACAAAATTAAGAATTATGACTTGAAATTTTTTTTGCAAGTTTCTTTTGACATAAGAAAGCTACAGTCGATATTTCACATTTTCCTAATTTTTTAATATATTTTTATAATTTTTTTATGAAATTTCATTAAAAAATAATTATGGACACAAATCAACATATTTCTTTGAAAATTTTACATTTTTGGAAATCTCTTGAAATTATACAGGGGGTCTATTCTCTGTGATTTTAATTTTGATGAGAAATATTTTTGAAAAAAAATATATACATATTTATATAGATCTTTGAAAACATTTTTTTTTGTGTGCAGGTGTAGGTGATGATCATTTTATGGAAAATATTGTTTTGAAACTACAAAATAAGATTTCCTTCTCTTCCATCCAAATCTCATTCTCTATTGTAAAATGATGCATTTTCATTGTTGAAAATATGTACTTGATGTAATGCCCTTGACCATCAAAAGCACAAAACAAAACAAAAAAGTCAAGATTCAAGAGCCCGTTGAGTAGAGAAGAAGAGAAAGAAAGAAAAAATAGAACAAGATACAAACTAAGACACGACAAATCAACACTTTGGAGGTATAAATTAGAGAAGGTTTTTATTTGGGTACTAAATTTTCTTTTTAGCATGTGGCTTGGAAGCAGGTTTTAATCTTGTTAATCTAAAATCAATTCATCTTTCATTTTGGTGCTTTAAAATAAACAATGCATGCTCAAAATTCACATTCCATATCTCATTTTGGTGCTTAAAATTGACATGGTGGTTAAAAATTTAACAAGGCAAAGAACATTTGAGATTGGTGCAATAAAATCAAACAAGGCAAAATACATTTGGACTTTGGTGCATCTAAAATTGGACAAAACAATACTCATTTGGTTTGGGCTTAAAATTGAACTCTTGTGCTTGTATGGATGATAGCTCAATTCACATTTGACTATTGGCTCTTAATATGATTAACCTAGTGTTTGAAGTTCTTGGTGCACTTGCACAATCTGTTAGATTAGCAACCATTTTATTTTTTTAGAGAGGTCTGTCTGGAGGGTTTGCTTAACCCATTACAACATATGACCTCAAACCAGAAAATCCTTATGGTTGGTATATAAATAAGACTCTGAGAAAACTATGGTCTTATCTCCTCAAGCTTGGGTGAGGTGTGTTGATGATAGTTTGGACTGGGTGAAGTATCCCTAAGTAGCCAACATGGTCAACTAGGCTCTTAAGTGAGTCACACACATACAAACCAATTGGGGAGACTCCACATGACTTACTACAACCTGTTAATTAAAGGCCACCTAGTTTACCTCTAAACATTTGTCTTATTATAGTGCAATAGGAGGCTAAAAAATAATCTCCCCCAAGATTCCCATCATATATGTCCCAGGGATATTGTGTTGCGAAAGAGATCTTCGCTAACACGTCAACAATACATGGAAAAGATGATAGCACATGCACCTTAAAGGGATTTTTTTTCTCTAGATGTGTGGCACTTATGTTGTGTGAGATAACAAACACCCAAGTAATGGGCCTATAATATTTTAGATGAATCCAAATTTGACCATAGATTAAACTGCTTGTATACTGCTTCCGTTGTGATTGACTTCGTGAAAACTTGTAGCTTGAAAAAGTTGTTGAAAATACACAGATCATTTCTTTTTGAGTCAGTCTTGTAGCTACACACTAATTTTGAGTTTTTTGAGATTGGTCCTAAAACATTTTTCCTACAACAATTGGTCGTACAAAATTTTTCCTACAACAATTGGTCCGACAACATTTGTCCTACAAGATTTTGTCTTGCAAGATTTATACTACAAACAATTGGTCCTATAAACATTCATCTTGGTTCCTTGTGATCTGCATACTTAGATAGACATATCTTAGAATATTTCATTTTTTTATAGTCATCATATTAGTCTCCAAAATCAAAAAAATCTAAAAAACATAGCATGCATCTCTTAGGGTTAAAGTATTACACTTCCTAGAGTCATTTTTCAAACTAGAGGGTCAATTTTCCTAGGACATTCCTATAGTGCTCTTACATTTTATCTTGACATCGTCATCATTATCTTTATCTACTGGCCTCAACATAGGCACCTTGTCATTTTGGTTAACATTTGTCTTAGGCAGACACTATTGCCATAATTTATCACTTTTATCCTACCTTTTGGTGTCAAGATAGTCCTCACTATCAATTTGGTCTTTTCTTAGAGGGATTACCTTTGAATTTTCTAGAATATCTCTTAGGTTAAGGTACTTACACCTTAGAGATCATATTTGATTATTCATCCTAGTTTGCATTATCATCCCATATCAAAAAATCTAAAAAAGATAGAATTTGTTTTCCTTAGGTGTTCCGCCTTCATCATAGACTTGCATATTCCGAACACGTGATCGAAGAAGAGTAAGGACACGATGGAGTATAATCAAATACCTAACCATGATCTCCATCAATAAATTGAATTTATTTTGCACCAGGAGAAAACACTAGGTGAACTAACCCCCAAAGAAATCAAAGCCAAATGTATGAAAGAAGAGATTGGTGATGGTTTATGTGACGAGAAGATGAAAGAAATCTTAGAATCCATGATAGAGGTTGACCTAAACAAATACCTTCACATGCTCATGCAAAAAGGTGCTAAATTACCAGCTGGGTTTGACACATCCACCATAGTGGAAGACATAGATGTACTACCATCTTGGGTAGCCTCAATGATACCCCTACCACTTAGTTCACTCATCTCATCCACTAGTTCCACACAAAATGCTTCCCAGGTTACGACATCTTTTAGTACCTTAGGGATTTAGTACACCAATCCCTCATTTGCTAATTTTCAATCTGCATCTGCTACACTTGCTACCACAACAACACCATCTATATTGTCTTTGACTCATCCTATGAGTATTTCACAAACGATGGCAAAAAATTCCTCCAGCATAATTCCCCAACCAAAGAAAGGGCTACCCCTACTAGGAGAACCCCAACCAAAGTCTCCTAGTGGTTCCTCGCTAGGTGTCTCTTCCAATTTAGGACATCCCCAAATCAGTCAAGGGGCACCTCCAACTAATCCAGATTACTCAACAATATTTTCTACTTTCATCCAAAAAATGATAGCAAGTGGTCCTAAAACTTCCCATCTTACAACAATAACTCATCCAAACCAAACATCTCAATACATTCCAAATCCAACATCCTAGCATAATCCCATACCTCAGCACAATCTAGTACACCAACATAATCTAGTATTACAACATAATCCATCATCCCAGTACATTCCAGTACCTAATTGTATCATCTTAAAATGGAAGCACTTCCATATTAAGAGCGTTTAGCCCTCCGAGTAAGTAGTCTGGGGTCATGTCAAACACCTTGATCAGGTTTTTGCTCAAATTTGGCTTTCTCCCCCCATTCTGCTTCTCTCTGCACCTGATTTCACTTTATTTCTACATTTCCTGGCATTATGGATTGAGGTCATGAGGTTTTTCACCTCAAGGTCAAACTTGACCTTGAGGGTCAAAGATGACCATGACCCTGACCTAGGGCAGGGTCTACCTTATCCTTGACCCATATTTCAAATTTTAGGTTTCCAGGATTTCTGAATGTCGGGTTTCAGAAATATTTGTTTTCCCGCTTCCTGGTCGACCATTTCGGGTTTCGGAATGGTAAATCCTTAAATTGCATTTAATATGGGTCCATTTCTAGGGGTTAAGGTTAATTGAGATTTAATTCCCCAATGTCAGTCTTCTCTAAAGGTTTGTGCCCTATATCACTATAAAAGGAAGCCTTCCTCTCTCATTTTCTCCATCAAGTTTTCATTTCATTCCTTCATGCATCAAGCACTCTCAAGGAGACATTGGTGATCAAGAAAGCATTCATTCAAGCAATCTTCCATTCAAGAATTCAAGCAATCATCCTCTTCTCCATTAGAGTTCTCATTGAAGATCAAGGATTCAAGCATTAAAGCCTTTGAAGGAATTTGGATCAAGCATGCAACATTCAAACCCTAGATCTAGCCATCATGATGGTGTGATCTTCCTTCAAGATCATTTTGTTCATCTTCAAGATCCATTCATTCTTCCCTCAAGGTGGATTCCAAGCTGATGCAGGAGCATCCTGGGTGTAAGAGCAATCTTGCATCACCCAAAAATATTTCTATTTTTATTTTCAATAAGGGCTATTTTGTGCAGAGCTGGTATTTATGGAAAGTTGCTATTTTTGGTCATTTTCGTATGTGCTCAGAATGATCTGATTTCTTTCTTGGAGGTTCATTTTGGTCATACAAGTCTGCTAGTAAAGTTTCATTGCCAGATCAAGTGTATATTGGAAGATATTGAAGATTTTTGGTATTGGCAGCAGGGTACAGAAACTTTGAACTCAGTTTTGAAGGCTTTAGAGGCCCCGGATGAGGTCAAAAATTTGGGTGACAGGTGCTTGCGCAGGTCAAGCCTGTAGAGCGCTTCGTGGCATTTCTGAAATGGGGTTATAATAGCCGATCGGGTCAACTGGTGATGACTTATGGTCTTCGGAAGTTGGGCCACCTGAAATGGCGAAAAATAATTTTCTTCAAAATTTCTATTCGGGTTTCAAAGGTTATCTTGAGCCGACTATGATGTAATGAAATGTAAAATAAAATAATTCTAAGTTTGGTCGGCCTTATTGGCTAAAATTCTGGAACCTTCCTAGGCGGTGGGGAATTTCCTATATAAGGAAGGCTGTATTATTGTCTTAGGTAGTTCAGAATAGTTCTGGGTAATAGTTCAAGGCTTTGTCCTACAGAATATTGTAAGGGAATGCCCATGTGGCTTTGCATGTTGTAATTCTAAAAATTTGTAATTCCACATTTGTGGAGATAATAAGAAGCCAATTTTCTGTTCTTGCATATTATTGTTGTTGTTTCTCTATGTCTGTTATGTGTGTGTGGTATTAAGGGGAGAACCCTTCATCAAGTGGTATCAGAGTAGGTTTTCTTGAGTGTGTAAATAGATCGCCGACTATGAGGCAGTTTGCACCAAGACCGTGGTTAGGATTTTAGCGCGCATCGCGAAAATGCCTCCACGAAGAGAACGTGGCGGAAGAGCTGGTGCTGTGACACCTGAGGTTAGAGAGCTGCAGAGACAAGTGTGAGCATTGCAAGAAGAGATTCGTAGAGGAATGAATCTTAATGTCAAAGACGAAAGCGAGGATGAAGCCGAAGAAGAATATCAAGAAGGAGAAGTTGAAATTGTGAACCAAGAGGAAGAAAGACTTTTTTGGGCGATTTTCAAGATTGGGAAAAGACCTAAGATTGAGGTTCCTACATTTTCTGGAAATCTTAACCCAGAGGAATTGATCGACTGGATCAATGAATGTGAAGAATATTTTGAGTATGAAGATGTCGAGGATCCTGATAGGGTCAAATTTGCGAAGGCCAGACTGAAAGGTCATGCAAAGATATGGTGGCAAGAGATTCAGTTGGAGCGAAATAGAAGGGGAAAGGAGAAAATCACGAGATGGGATTGGATGGTGGATAAATTGAAGCGACAGTTCATTTCTATTGATTATGAGCTTGACCTACTGAAGAAAATGCAGAGTTTGAAGCAAGCAGGAAGATCTGTTCAGGAGTATACAGAGGAGTTCTATCGACTTCTCATCAGAACAGGCCATGCAGAAGCTGATAAGGAGAAAGTTTCCCGATACCTTAATGGGTTAAGGCCAAGCATTCAGGAGGAGCTGAATCTGGTTCGAATGAACAGTATTGAAGAGGCATACCAGTTTGCCCTAAAAGTAGAGGAAAAGCTGAACAAGAAGTTTGAGAGCAGACAAAACGGAAGAGGTCGCGGTGGATGATCTGGTGGACGGTCATATGGTGGCCGAAATGAAGATCCAAAAAAGAAGGATGAGGCCAGTAGCAGTCAAAATCAGAGAGGAAACAATTCCAATCGCTTCCAGGATCAGAATAATAGAGATCAAAGAGGAAGGGGAAGAGGACAAGGATCTGGAAGAGGTGGCTTCCGTGGAACATGTTTTCACTGTGGAGAAGAAGGTCATAGGGCATTTGAATGTCCTCAGCACCAAGGCAGAATAGACAGGAGAAATGAAGGCCAGGCCAGAGTTGCACATGTAGATGAAGATGCCAGATCATCAAATTTTGAAGATGCTGAAAGAGGAGAAACGTTGATTAACAGAAGAGTCCTGTTGAGTGGTGAGAATGAACCTGAGAAAAGGAGGAGCTTGTTTCGCACCAGGTGCAAGTGTGAAGGTAAATGTTGTGATGTGATCATCGATAGTGGAAGCACTGACAATTTGGTGTCAAAAGAGATAGTGACAAAGTTGAAGCTCAAGAGACAGAAACACCCACATCCATATCGGATTTCCTGGGTACAGGATGACCACAAGGTCATGGTCAATGAACAATGCCAGGTGAAGTTCAAGATTGGTGGATACCAAGATGAGGTACTGTGTGATATCATATCTATGGATGCATGTCATATGTTGTTGGGTAGACCATGGCAGTTTGACAGATGTGCTGTACATGATGGTCGTGCGAATACCTATTCCCTGACAAAGGATGGAGTGCGACATAAGATAAAACCATTGAAGGAGACTGAAGAAAGGGTATGTGGTAATGCAAGGATAACTTTTGTTGATGGAAGAAATTTCCTAGATGGTATGAGGCATGAGCATGTATGTTTTGCTTTAATTCCAAAAGTTGCTAAAGAGGAAGTAGAAGATGTTCCTGTAGAAGTTGCAGATTTGTTGAATGAGTTTTAGGATATTGTATCTGATAACGTGCCTGATGGATTACCACCAGTCAGGAAGATCAGTCATCACATGGACTTGATCCCAGGAGTGAGTTTTCCGAATAAGGTAGCACACAGAATGACACCTACAGAAAGTGAGGAGTTGAACAGACAAGTACATGAACTGTTACAGAAGGGGTTGATTTGAGAGAGTCTGAGTCCCTGTGCTGTACCAGCGGTATTAGCACCAAAGAAGAATGGAGAGTGGAGGATGTGTACAGATTCTAGGGCAATAAACAAGATCACAATCAAGTACAAGTTTCTATTGCCACGAATGGATGATATTATGGACTGTTTGAGTGGAGCTGTGTATTTTTCAAAGATAGATCTGAAAAGTGGACATCATCAGATTCGGATCAGAGAAGGAGATGAATGGAAGACTGCCTTCAAGATAAAGGAAGGACTGTATGAGTGGTTAGTCATGCCTTTTGGGCTAACCAATGCACCGAGCACTTTCATGCGGCTCATGAATGAGGTTCTGAAAGAATTTCTGGGTAAGTTTGTCATTGTTTACCTAGATGATATTTTGATCTTTAGTAAGACATTGGAGGAGCATATGATGCATATTCGTATGGTATTTGAGAAGCTGAGGGAAGATAAATTGTTGATTAATTTGAAGAAGTGTCATTTTGTGAAGAAAGAGTTAGTGTATTTGGGATTTGTAGTTTCAGCAGAAGGTCTAAAAATGGACCCAGAAAAGGTACAGGCTATCCTTGAATGGCCTACTCCAAGGAGTGCTACTGAGGTAAGATCTTTTCATGGTTTGGCTAGCTTTTACAGAAAGTTTATCAAAAATTTTAGCAGTATTTGTGGTCCCTTGACTGAAACAATGAGAGGGGATAGAAAAGAGTTTAAGTGGACTAATGGGGCAGAAAAGAGTTTTCAATTGTTGAAACAAAAAGTTATAGAACAACCTGTTTTAGCACTTCCAGATTTTAATAAGGTGTTTCAAGTAGATTGTGATGCTAGTGGTACTGCAATAGGAGCTGTTATGAGCCTAGAAGGTAAACCTGTTGCTTATTTCAGTGAGAAGTTAAATGATGCCAAGAGGAAATATTCTGTTTATGATCAGGAATTTTATGCAATTTTCAGGCATTAAAGAAGTGGAGACATTATCTGCTTCCTAAGGAGTTTGTTTTTTTATACTGATCATCAAGCTTTGCAATATTTGAATAGTCAAGGAAAGTTGAATCAGAGGCATTTGAAATGGGTTGAGTTTTTGCAGAGTTATACATTTGTTTTGAAACATAGGAGTGGAAAGTCTAATAGGGTTGCAGATGCTCTTAGCAGAAGGAAACTATTGCTGACAGAAATGCAGATTGAAGTGGTTGGGTTCAAGGAACTCAAGAATTTGTATCCAGAGGATCCTGATTTTGGTGAAGCTTGGAAAGCTTGTACAGAACCTGTTACTCTAGACAGGACGAAATGGTTGGATTTCATCATCCAGGATGATATGCTATTCAGAGGGAGTCAGTTGTGCATTCCACGAAGTTCTATGAGGGAGAATCTCATCAAGGAGAAGCATAGTGGAGGATTGGCTGGACATTTTGGTCGTGATAAAACCCTTGGTTTGGTTAGTGAGAATTATTATTGGCCACAGTTGCAACAAGATGTGAAGAAGTTTGTACAGAGTTGCAGAGTATGTCAGATGGCGAAAGGAGTGAAGCAGAATACAGGATTGTATCAGCCATTACCCGTACCAGAGAAGCCTTGGGAGGATATCAGCATGGACTTTGTTCTTGGTTTACCGAGGACTCAGCGGGGACATGATTCAATTTTTGTAGTGGTTGACAGATTTTCAAAGATGGCACATTTCATTCCCTGCAAGAAGACTAATGATGTTGTTCATGTAGCAGAATTGTTTTTCAGAGAAGTAGTGAGACTTCATGGTTTGCCAAAGACCATAGTTTCAGATCGGGACACTAAGTTTGTTGGATATTTCTGGCGTACGTTGTGGAAGAAGTTGAAGACAGATTTGAAGTTCAGTTCATCACATCATCCACAGACTGATGGACAGACAGAGGTGGTGAATAGGAGTTTGAGAAATTTTCTGAGATGTTTGGTTGGAGATAAGCCAACAGGATGGGATTTGATTTTACCACAGACGGAATTTGCATACAATAATTCTGTCAACAGGAGCACTGGTAAATCACCATTCTAGATTGTATATGGAAGTAGTCCAAGAAATGCATCTGAATTGAGGAAAATAGATAAAGGAGAAATAAGTAGTGCTGAAGCTGAGGATTTTGCAGAACACTTGAAGAACATCCATGGGGAGGTGAGGAAGCATATTACCAAGATGAATGCACAGTATAAGGCTAAGGCAGATGAGAAAAGGAGGTATAAGGAATTTCAAGTTGGTGATGAAGTCATGGTTCATTTGCGAAAGGAGCGGTTTCCAGTTGGTACATATAACAAGCTGAAAATGAAGAAGTTTGGACCATGTAGGATACTGAAGAAACATGATTCAGGAAACGCATATGAGGTAGAATTGCCTACTGAGCTAAATATTTCACTAGTGTTTAACATTTCAGATCTGATAGAGTATCATGAAGGAGGTGTTGAAGATGAGATCACAGCAGCACAGTGGATTATTCCAGCAACTAGTTCAGACACTAAGGAGATCAAAGATATACTGGATAGTCATGTTGGCAGAAGCACAAGGAACAAGACATATGAAGAATATCTGGTCAAGTGGAAAGGATGACCTGTTGAAGATTCATCATGGCTGACAAAGGAGGAGGTTAGCCGTCTTGGGTTTCCTCTGCACACCTGAGTCGTGACAGGGTCACTTCTCAAATTACCCCAGGTGTCTGATGCAGGAGCATCCTGGGTGTAAGAGCAATCTTGCATCACCCAAAAATATTTCTATTTTTATTTTCAATAAGGGCTATTTTGTGCAGAGCTGCTATTTATGGAAAGTTGCTATTTTTGGTCATTTTCATATGTGCTCAGAATGATCTGATTTCTTTCTTGGAGGTTCATTTTGGTCATACAAGTCTGCCAGTAAAGTTTCATTGCCAGATCAAGTGTATATTGGAAGATATTGAAGATTTTCGGTATTGGCAGCAGGGTACAGAAACTTTGAACTCAGTTTTGAAGGCTTTAGAGGCCCCGAATGAGGTCAAAAATTTGGGTGACGGGCGCTTGTGCAAGTCAAGCCTGTAGAGCACTTCGTGGCATTTCCGAAATGGGGTTATAATAGCCGATCGGGTCAACTGGTGATGACTTATGGTCTTCGGAAGTTGGGCCATCTGAAATGGCGAAAAATAATTTTCTTCAAAATTTCTGTTCGAGTTTCAAAGGTTATCTTGAGCCGACTATGATGTAATGAAATGTAAAATAAAATAATTCTAAGTTTGGTCGGCCTTATTGGCTAAAATTCTGGAACCTTCCCAGGCGGTGGGGAATTGCCTATATAAGGAAGGCTATATTATTGTCTTAGGTAGTTCAAAATAGTTCTGGGTAATAGTTCGAGGCTTTGTCCTACAGAATATTGTAAGGGAATGCCCATGTGGCTTTGCATGTTGTAATTCTGAAAATTTGTAATTCCACATTTGTGGAGATAATAAGAAGCCAATTTTCTGTTCTTGCATATTATTGTTGTTGTTTCTCTATGTCTGTTATGTGTGTGTGGTATTAAGGGGAGCACCCTTCATCACAAGCATATAGTTATGGAGGTTTGATTTACATTTATTATTGTTATGTTCAAGCTTTCATATTAACATACTTGATTACATTTCAAATACAATTTGCATATCTATTGAATATCATAGCTTCGTTGTTAGATCTACTTCTACTACTTGCTAGAATTCTCTATTTCAATTACATTATTAAGGTTGATTTTAAACCGGGGTTTGACTAAGGCAAACCCCCCAAACAAACAAACAAAAACCCTCTTTTTCTTGCAGGTACAAGTGCGGAACTGCAGATCTGAGCTTGGATTTGGATACCCTTTTCAATGAACTTTTGAGATCTATGAACAAAATCAAAGTCAACCTTCAAAATATTAATGTAGCCTTTGACCTTTTATCGGGGTCAAAGACTACCTGCTGTTAGAAAGATAAAAGATTTTAGGTTTTCTCTGTCTCGGCATTTCCAGTCCAGGCAGGTTGCAGAATTGCCCGAAACTGTATACAGGTACTAGAAAATAGGTATTTCCAAATTAATTTCATCATGAGGTATGTATCTTATTTTATCTGATTTCAAGTCTTTCCCTTACAATTCAAATGTATGTGTAAAATATTTGGCTTTGGGGTCTCTTTTATGTGCAAACCATTGTTCTAGGACCCCATCCACATTTTACCCTATACATTTTGGTGAACCTGACAAACTTACCCCCTATCTTTTGTGGATTTAGATGCCCTATTGTGTTAGATTTATCTTTGTGTGTTCACCTTTATATTATACATTTTGGTGAACCCGCGATAGACAACTCTTTCTTTTTGGTGTTAGATTTACATTTTGTGTTAGATCTTACATGCTTACAAAAGTAGGTTTACTTTATGCTCTTGCATTTATATTTCAAAAATACAAAAAAAATTGGAAAATTTTGTTAATAATACATGTGGAACTAGATGCCCTATTGTATTTCTTTTGAATGCATTTGGATATATCTAGATCTATTTTCTATGTATTTATTTATTCATTATCATGATGCACAAGTTGTTTCAAATGTTTTTCAAGTGCTTAATGGATAGGGATGATAATCCTCCTATTTGGGATTGAATAGTTATGATTTGGAATCACCTCTGTGTGTGGGGAAAATGTAAGATTCACTCCTAAATCCAAATTTCCAAAGGAGAGATCCAATTTGATCAACCAAGAGGTTAATACACAATTGAATCAATCTATGAAGAATATGAAAGAGAGAGAGAAACCCTATACTTCCCTATAGTTGGATCAAGCTTGAAATCTGAAATAATTGAAGTGCAAATACTAACCTTGAATTAGGGCAGATCTGGAAAATGTTGAATTCTAGCTTTTGTATGAACTTTCTAAAGATTTTGTCACTTGTTCTAGACTACAAATGTCGAGGTGGACAAAACCCAGAAATATTTTCTCCAAATTCACACAGGTTGACTTTGACCTTTTAAAAGGTCAAAGACCACATTATTTATTTGAAGTCCGATTCCGATTTTGTTCGCAGATCCTGAAAGATTACTGAAAAGGGTATCCGAATTCACTCTCAGATCTGAGATTTCACACTTGTACCTATAAGAAAATGGGGGGTTTTTGGTTGTACAGGGGGTTTGCCTTGGTCAAACCCCAATTTAGGAATTAACCTTGAAATTGAATTGAAATATATTGTGCATAAACAAAGTAATTGAAACAAATCACCTCACTTATGTTGAAGTCCTTGTAGAGGATTCGAATCCTCAAATCCACAAGTAAGAATGCTTCAATGAATGTAGGATGTCTCCAATCAATGGTATTTTGATCTTCAACACCAATCTTGATTTGATCTTTGCATATGAGAAGGTTTGAATGAATGGAGAAGGATAAATCTTCAAGGGGGCTCCAAAGAGATTGAATCCTTCAATAGCTAACAATGGAACTCCTTGATGGATGAATACTTGAACACTTGAATGCTTGAAGACTTGCTTGCACTTGAGAGCTCTAGATACTTGATTGAGAAAACTTGATGATTGAGTGATGTAAACTTGATATGAAAATGAGAGAGGAAGGCCTCCATTTATAGTGATCTAGGGCACACTCCTCTAGATGGTCCACCTTGAAGAATTAAATCCCAATTAGGTCCTCACCTTTAGAAAATATACCATGATTAAATACCATTAAAGGATTTACCATTTTAGAGCTTGAAACAGCCGACCCAGAAGCGGAGAAATAACTTTCCCGAAAGCCAAACTGCCAACATTTGAAATTTTAAATCCTGGCAGGAAGAGGTCAAGGTCGAGGTCGACCCTAACCTGGTCAAGGTCGAGGTCTACTTTGACCTCAAACCCTAACTTTGTTAGGATTTGTAGCAAAGGTTCCAGGAGATGCCAGAAACTTAAAAATTGATATCTGAGCAGGACCCAGTGTTAGGAACAAACATAAAATCCTTGGAATGATGTGATGATGGACTAGGAGGTCTCATTTTTAAATCCTACCTAGAAAATAGAGCCATAGAAGAGGGAAAATCAGTAAATTCCTTGAGACGTTAACCCTAATTTCACCTAGAATGAAGAAATCAAGTGCGGAGAAGAAGTGGAAAATGGGGAGAAAGCCAAATACATGCAAAGACCCAATCAAGGCACTTAACATGACCCCAAACCACTTACTCAGAGGGCTAAATGCTCTTAACATGGAAGTGCTTCCATTTTAAGATGATACAGGGATGAACCTTTGGATTTGGATGTTGATTACTCTCTTCCTCATGAAACCATTGTGAATTATCCCTTGGATAAAGACATTGATTTATCCCCTCCTCATGAAGAAGATTTGATACAAGAGGATGATTTATTACATGATGATAACTCTTTTTCTACAACACACTCCCCTTATGTGGACATTTTAGCGAAAGAAGATGATATTATAGATGCTTTACCTCCATTTGAGATTCCTTCTCGTGATGAGGCATTAGTGGAGAATGATATGAATTCCCTTAATGCTCTCCCTTTTAGTGATGATCCTATGGAGAATCAAGATCTTACCTCATCTCCTCCTAGGATGTCCTATTTTCTTCCTTCTTGTGAATCTATTTGTAGTGTTGAGACAACTACCATGGTTTATCCCAAACCCTTGTTGACCATCAAAGGTTGTCCTCGCATTACTATCAAAGGTAAACCTATGGAGTCTTTAGAGTATTTTAATGACCAAGATTCGATAGCTCACACATATCATAAAAGGAATAACCTTCAACCTAATCTGGTGGTTTCTACTTCTTTTCCACCTTCTCAACCCATTCTTCCTCCTCCACCCCATCTTCCTAGCAAGGAGTATGATTTGATAAACCAATTTCAAAATACCCCTACCAAGATTTCTTTATGGGAGTTTCTTCAAACTTCACCTACCTACTATGAAGCTTTGCAAAAGCTCTAGCAACTCTTCCTACTCCACCTCCTAATCAAGAGAACATCAATAACTTCTTACAATGCATGCATGCTACCCTGGGTCCTCTTGACATTGTATTTACTCAAAAAGATTTACCTTCTAAAGATGTTTAGAATCAATATGATGCTCTTATGGTTATTGTTTCTATTAATAAAAGTATCATTCATAGGACCTTGATTGATAATGGATCTGGGCTTAATGTTTGTAGCATGGACATGCTCAAAGCAATTAACGTTGATCTTTCAACTGTTCAACCTGACAATGTTCCTATATGTGGCTTTGATAACATTGCTAAGAACACTTTAGGAATCATTACCTTACCTATCAAAGTAGGGTCGGTCATCTTGAATACACCTATTCATGTTATGCCTGGACCTCTCAATTATAACCTTCTTTTGGGTAAACCTTGGTTGCATGAGATGCATGTCGTTCCTTCCACCCTTCACCGTAAAGTCAAGTTTATACATAACAACAAGATGTATTCACTTCATGTGGATGATGTGCCTAATCCTTGTCTAAATATTAAAACCCACACTACTACTCCTAATAGTAATCCTTCTTCCTCTAATGCTCTTCCTGACGATTATTGGGGAACCTTGGATTTTACTCCTACCTTTATTGGAGAGAATAAGGTTAATGATCTTGATTTTATGAAGCCACAAAGATAATTTGAACAATGAGTTTTTACTTCTAAAACCATTCATAATAAATTTGTCGCTACTTCTACCCACAATGAATCTATCAAATCTACTAATAATGACATAATGACTACTGAAGTTCCATTAACTCCTTATGATATGGCTTCTTGTTATGGACCTGGTTATCATTTCCTAGTTAAACAAGGATTTAATAGTCAAGCATGTGGTAAGCATAAACATGGAATTCAAATGCCCTTACATACTGGGGGGCACAAGCATTCTTATGGATTGGGATTTAATCCTCAACAATAAATCAATGTTAACAACATCTCAAACAACACTTCAAAACACGATGAACCTATGAAGGAATTTGACCAAGAAGTTCTTTTGCCTAAATTCCTTTGTGCTAAGATGATTACTAGACCTAAACGCAAAAAGAAACATAGTTCAAACTTGAAAACTCTTCCTTTTTGTTTATATCATAGATTTCATGATCACTCTACTAATGAATGTCAAGCTTTACATTATAAGATTAGGTAGTTCATTGATAGTAAGGTTATTTATATATCATGTTGCAATGAGTTGCATTTCAATCCTGTTTTCTCCAAATAACATCTATGTTCCTATTATAGAGCTCCACATTACGTAAACAATGTTAGCCTAATTATTGGGGGCTTTTTGTCTTGCATAATGTTGTGAGCGATATAATAGGTCCCCTTCCATCCTTGTTCCTACACTTGGGGGCAAGGATGTCATCTCCTTCTTTTCTGTCTTTCCAGGATTCACCTCTTTCCTTGGTTAAGCAGTATCTATCTATTATGTGATATCTAATCATACATGAAAACTTTGGTCTGCATTGAGGATCTTTGTTTGACATTGGGTTTCCATGGTTGATATATCTCTCACCTTGGAAACTGAATAGTGTGCTATCCCTCACACGGGTTAATTTTTCACTTCTTGCATGATATCTCTTTGCATTCGTCCCTTCCATGGCCTCATAGGAGTTGTGACCTTCTTGGCTTGGACTGGGTGTTGTCTATGGTTATTGTATTGATGTTGAAGAAGGCTTTATCCTTGTTCTTTTCTTTCCTTAACATGTCAAAATAGTATGTTTTTTCCATATTAAGGAGGGGGGCGTATATACAGCCTCCCTCGCTCTATATTATGAATTTTTGTTCTAACCTTTTATTTTGTAGCATGCTAAATCTCAGAAGGTAACACACATAATTTACTAAGTCCTTAAGGGACACACATTTCCAATTTCAAATATGCTAAATCTTGGATGGTAACGCACATAAGTTGCTAAATCCTGAAAAGACACGTATTTTTAATATGCTAAATCTTCCGATGGTAATGCACATAAGTTGCTAAATCTTGAGGAGACATGAATTTCATATTCATAGTGATACAAGAAGGTTGATCTATGGGTATTCCAGAAGTCGTCAGAAGACTCATTACAATTTCAAGGCATAGTTTATGAGTGAACCTGTTGGGCTCTCCCTCCAAGGTGATTGATGGTAAGGTGGGCATCTTACTAGGCGAGGTAATCACTTTCTCCCTTTTTCTCTTTTCTCTTTCATGCTAGTAGGATTGGATCATGAAGCTATGTTATTTATAGTGTTTCTCTTTTCTTTCTTATGTAATCATTTATGCTTTTATGATAGCTTTCCAAATATGATATTAGTATGAGAAATATTTCTTAGCAAGGTTTCTTATGCTAATTGATTTGGGTTGTTTAGTACTAACCCCTGTTCTTTTGGTTTTTTCTTTCCGCACCCTCGTGTGTGTATGTTGAGTTAGAATTCTTAGCCTGGGGGCTTGTGTCCTTAGCTAAGTGTTTAGTTTATCTTGTTGTGAATCCACTTGGATCTCCTCTTTCTTCTCCTTTACCAAGAGTTTGCATCGAGTCCATACTCTTGCTAAAGTGGGGGCTTAATGTATCATCTTAAAATGGAAGCACTTCCATGTTAAGAGCATTTATCCCTTCGATTAAGAAATCTGGGGTCATGTCAAGCACCTTGATCAGGTTTTTTCTTGAATTTGGCTTTCTCTCCCCGTTCTGCTTCTCTCTGCACCTAATTTCACTTTATTTCTGCATTTCTTGGCATTATGGACTGAGGTCCTGAGGTTTTTTACCTAAAGTTAAAAGTTGACCTTGAGGGTCAAAGATGACCTTGAACCTGACCTAGGGTAGGGTCTACCTTGTCCTTGACCCAGATTTCAAATTTTAGGTTTATGAGATTTTCAGATGTCGGGTTTCAGAAATATTTGTTTTCCCACTTCCAAGTCAGCCATTTCGGGTTTCAAAATGGTAAATCATTAAATTGCATTTAATATGGGTCCATTTCTATGGGTTAAGGTTAATTGGGATTTAATTCCCCAATGTCGGCCTTCTCTAGAGGTTTGTGCCCTAGATCACTATAAAAGGAAGCCTTCCTCTCTCATTTTCTCCATCAAGTTTTCATCTCATTCCTTCATGCATCAAGCACTCTCAAGGAGACATTGGTGATCAAGCAAGCATTCATTCAAGCAATCTTCCATTCAAGCATTCAAGCAATCATCCTCTTATCCATTCAAGTTCTCCATTGAAGATCAAGGATTCAAGCATTCAAGCCTTTGAAGGAATTTGGTTCAAACATGCAAGATTCATCATTCAAACCCTAGATCTAGCCATCATGATGGTGTGATCTTCCTTCAAGATCCTTTTGTTCATCTTCAAGATCCATTCATTCTTCCCTCAAGGTGGATTCCAAGCATACAATTATGGAGGTTTGATTTATATTTATTGATGTTATGTTCAAGCTTTCATATTAACATACTTACATTTTAAATATAATTTGCATATCTATTGAATATCATAGCTTCGTTGTTAGATCTACTTCTACTACTTGCTAGCATTCTCTATTTCAATTCCATTATTAAGGTTGATTCCAAACCGGGATTTGACTAAGGCAAACCCCCTAAACAAACAAACAAAAACCCTCTTTTTCTTATAGGTACAGGTGCGGAACTACAGATCTGAGCTTGGATTTGGATACCCTTTTTGATGAACTTCTAAGATCTATGAACAAAATCAAAGTCAACCTTCAAAATATTAATGTAGCCTTTGACCTTTTATCAGGTCAAAGACTACCTATTGTCAGAAAGATAAAAGATTTTTGGGGTTTCTCCGTCTCGGCATTTCCAGTCCATGATAGGTTGCAGAATTGCTTGAAACTGTACACAGGTACCAAAAAATAGGTATTTCCAAATTAATTTCATCATGAGGTATGTATCTTATTTTATCTGATTTCAAGTATTTCCCTTACAATTCAAATGTATGTGTAAAATATTTGGCTTTGGGGTCTCTTTTATGTGCAAACCATTGTTCTAGGACCCCATCCACATTTTACCCTATACATTGATCATAATTTGACACCCCAATAGATACCAGTACCTTAGCATAATCCAACACCCCAACATATACTAGTAGCTCAGCATAATCCAATACCCTAGTATACACCAATACATCAACATAATCTAATATCTTAGTACATCTCAGTACCTCAATACACCCTAACATCTCAGTATGTTCCACCACCATATATAACTGCAACATTCCAAAATAGTGGAGCCCCGTTTGGTGACCCTAATGCACTGCATGCTACACCAAATACCACTGATCTAATTTCTTAGCAGTTACAAACCCTTTAGCAACAGTTCATGGATCTACAAACAAGTGCTTCTAAAAGGTCTTACACCACAACAGACCTTAGTCCTTATCCTTTTTATGGGACACTACATATGCCACCTTTTCCAACCAATTTTGTCACACCTAAGTTTGATAGGTACAAGGAAACGGGTGATCCCCGCAATCACATAAGGGAGTTTTTTACAGCTTGCATGGAATATGCTCATGATGACATATATCTTATGAGACTTTTTCCATGCATTCTTAGTGGTACATCCATTGATTGGTTTTCTAGACTCTCTCCTAGGATAAGGACGTGGAATGAACTAGCAAAAAAATTCATATCACACTATTCACACAACATTATCATGGAAGTAACATTGATGCATCTTTGTACCACCAAGAAAAAGAATGGAGAGGGATTTTCCTCTTTCCTACAATGTTGGAGAAATGTCACCTCCAAGACATCCTTCCATGTTCCAATTAAAGAAAAGATCCACATGTTCATTGAAAATTGTCAGCTAGACCTAACATGTGAACTTAACTCCCAATGCATTGAGACCTTTGAAGAACTAGCCGAGCAAGTGCTAAAATAAGAAATATCCCTCACCTTGAAGGGAATCATAAAAAAAGAGACCACTACTCCAACACCTTATGACAAAACTAAATACTGGTCCAAAAATAAGAATGTGACAAATGATGGGGTTATCGATGCTAAAATGGCACAAATAGTGCTACGTGTACAAGCACCAACACCAATCCAACATACCCAGCCAACAACCCACAATGTTACATCACAACTCCTAGACAAAGTCCTAAAAAAATCAATATGCTTGCCCAACAACAAAGTTATGAAAGGAACCCTACTCCTCAACAAGATTTTACAACTCTTGCAGAACCTCTTGAGACGATCCTAAAGAAATTGGTACAATCCCATTTAGTTACTTTACCTGAGATAAGACATTATGAGGGTCCCAAAAAATGAAAATGGTGGGGTTTAATGGTTACTGTAACTATCTCAGAATTAAGGGACACAAAATAAGCAGTTGCATGCAAGTTAAGGACATTGTCCAAGATTTCATCGACTATGGTGAAATTGAAGTTGTCACAAATTCTAGCAACACCAACCAAGACCATAAGATATTCCAAAATCCATTGATGGATCATGGAAAATACAAGGCCTCTACAACCAGACAAGATAATAAGGCTAACCTTGGATATATGAAAGAAAACCCCAATTTGACAATTAATACCATCACTATCAAAAGTCTAGACAATGATTGTGTTGTTACTAATAAAGAATGTCCCAATAATGCACCTAATGAGGAGTTAGATATATTTCAAGACACCATTCCTGAACATGATCAAAATCACATACCTATGTCTATAAAAATCCCACAAGCAATCTCCACAACTCCCACTTTTTCTTCCTTCACACTATCTCCACCTAGAAATGCATCCAATAATGAAAAATTTATAGTTGTCCCATAAGGGCTATCCACTATAGAAATCCCATCTAATCCATTCTTTAAAGCCAGTCACATTTACAAATCAGCAGTCTTAGATCCAATGCCACCATATACTCCACTCCCAAGAAAAGATACTCCACTAAGTCCAAGTCAAGGTCCATCCCCATCATATCCAAGTGTCGAGTCCTTTCAAGAATCCACCATAGATATCTCATGTCAAGAGGATAATCCAACATTAAAGAAATAAGTCCTAAAATTGGTCAAGATCAAGATACCCATAATGTCCAATCAATTTACCAAGATACCATATTGCCAGAATCTCATGATGACCACCTTATCCATTTTTTTCCTTTCCAACATGGTCCCCTTCCATCCCAAGATAAAACCATTCCTCTAAGTCCCTTTCATAATTTACTCCCTAAGAAATACCATGATAAAATCCATCCAATGATCCTCTTCCATGTCAAGATCAAAGTAATCCTCACTTACCACTACAAGATCCCATCATCCCTCCATCTCCATGTCATAATCCTCCCCATCCACCACAAGATCCCATAATCCCTCCATCTACATGTCATAATCTCCCATGTCCACCACAAGATCCCAACATCCCTCTATCTCCATGTCATAATCCTCCCTGTCCACCACCAGATCCCATCGTTCCTCCATCTCCATGTCATAATCTCCCATGTCCACCACAAGATCCCAACATCTATCCATATCCATGCCATAATCCTCCTTTTCCACAACAAGATCTCATCATCACTCCATCTCCATGTCATAATCTCCCATGTCCACCTCAATATCACATCAACTCTACCCATGTTAATAATGAGCCTTTTACATATCAACTTGGTCCATCTACGTTCATTTGGTCTGGTCTACTTTGTAGTCGTACTATTTTGTATGTGCCTCCTCCACCTCAAAATGGACTCGCATCTTGTTTAAAAAATATTCAGTATCCAATTGCTAAGAAAATTTTTCAGAAAATGCATTATCAAGGAAATGGGTTAGGCCTCAATGAACAAGGTATATTAGAACCCCTTGATATCAAAGAAAAACCATATTATCGGGACCTTGACTATATATCTCACCATAAAGATGTTGATATACCCTTTACATCCAACATCCCCCCATATAAACCCAAGCATATTCCTTCCCCCTCATTCCTTCCATCTATCTTAGGTTCATAGATTCCTCCATCCACTAATTCACAATCCATTTACCCTTTCCCACATGTAAGTCAGCAAAGGCACACATCTTTGAGAACTATCTACCCATCCAAAAAGCCTCCATACAATGCCTATCCACAGATTAATACCATTTCCCTTCCAATCAATTTGGATTCCAAACATAAATTCCATAGGTCAAGCAATCTACATGCAATTAAGCATCAATATGTCCTATCTAATATACATGCAAAAATAAAGAAAAATATGTTCCAAAGCAAAAAAAATATATCCAAAAGGCCACAAAGGCCAATAAAGAAAAAAGAAATTTGAAAATTTATATGGGTTTCTAAATCCCTTATGCAAGCAATGAATTCCAAGGACCCACAAAATAATGAAAAATTAAAAACCATGTGGATTCCTAAGAAGCTCCTTGAAGCACAATATCCCAAAGGAAAATCAAAATTGGCATCCAAGCTTGCTATTCCAAAGGATCACATCAATCCCCCACATAAATGTCTTCCATCTTCCAAATCTATTTTGGGTCCCTATGTCCCAAAATCCACTACCTTATATAATCCATCACCTACTTCATCCATTTTGGTTCCTTGTGTCCTAAAATCCATGTCCACTCCTCCATCTAAATCCCAAAATCCAAAATCAATTTTCTTTCCATCACTCTACCACCCCTCAAGGTGTGTGCCAACGTTGATCTTGCCAAAATTTCCATCCACCCATACACAATTATTCCAATACCCCATTAATTATCAAAAACCTATATTCCATCCTTCCATCTCACTTATCCAATCCTATGCATAAACTCTTACCCTAGTCCATTTTTTTCATCCATTTCATCCCCTTTTTTCTATCATCCTATCAACATCTTTGAGTATACTTTCAAACAACCATGTTCCATTAAAACACATCCTTTAGGAATAATATCCAAAGAACAAGATGTTTGATTCCTTCCTTCATGTCATTTCCTACATCCATTGTCTTCCAAAAATATTTTTAAAAAAAGATAAAAAGAAAATAAAATGGTTACCTTAGTGAAAACTTGGTAAACAAGCACCTTGTGTGACACAAAAAAAATATATCAAGAGAAATATTCGTCCTATGGTGAAAACCACTTCTTGTGGCATCTTGGGCAAGTACCATGATGAAAACTTGGCAAACAGGCATCATGTGTCATCCATTACCATCTACACTTGGGGGCAAGTTTAATTCATGTGATCCTACCTATCACATCCTCTGTAGTCCTACATCCATCCATATCCTTTTTTTTCATCTTTGATATTGACAAGGCTTCATACATCCTTTCTGCTTCACTTTATCCACACCCTACAATAATCCTTTGTCTTATCCATCCCTTATTGTTATCATCTATTGTCATGTTTCATATTGCCTATCACAAATCCCTTCCTTGGTCTTGATCAAAATTAAGGACATAAAAAATAATGAAGAATATGTTTTCAAAAGTCTCTTGATATGTCAATTCCCTATAGATACCATTTCATTTAATGCGTTGTGTCATTTCCTACATAGCCACATATTTGATCCCTTATCTTGGGTAAACATGTTATCACATTGTGAGATAGTCCTTACATCCAAATCAACTCTAATTCCATTTTTACCTATCTATTGTCATTCCATCATCTCATTCATCCATTCATAGTGTTCCATGCCTTGCTAGACACTGGGGCAAATGAATACAATCATGTTTGAGAATAAATCCTGACATATGTCTTTCATCTCATTCAGTGATATAAAAGAGTCCTTAAAAATAGGAAAAACAACACAAAATCATCCCGTAAAACTCCAAAAACATTTGCAAAACCTTCAAAATAATCGAAAACATTGAAAAACATTAAACATTCATCTAAAGATGACCATGTTTAGGGTGTTTGTGATAAGAGCCTTCACTTTTTGTGATACACTGCACATACCTCGACTCAAACATATGAACCCTATGATGGACCAAAAACATTTGCAAAACATCCAAAAAATTATCAAAGACAACCAAACAAATCAAAAAATAACCAACAAGAATCCCGCAATAAATCTCCTTTGTACATAACCAATTCTTTGGCATTTCAAAACCAGGCATTGAATGATGACATACAACACATATGAGCTTCAGTGGAACCAAGTCAAAATAGTCAAAACTAGTCAACAAGTCCTCAACTACACTGCCAAAACTATCTTATCTATCATTTAGTCCCACAACAAAGCATTCTGACAAAAATCATATTGTCTTAGACAAGCGAAAGAACACTCAAAATTAGACGGAGCAGTCTTAGATGGGGCACCTTTTTCTTGAAATCAGGTAGCATCAGCAATACGTCAAAATTCAATGTCCAAACTATTGCAAAAACACAGACACATAATCCGTATAGTTGCAACTTGTTGAGTTAGGTTAGTCCTATTATGTCTTGATCTTTGCCAGTCATGTTCTTATGCATCTCCAGGATGTCCAAAAGTGATTTAGAGATGCCATGATGGTTCATGACTTATTTTTCTTTATTTTTTGTTTGTGGAATGTTTTTTGTGAAGTCTTAAAAGAGCAATTTGGGTGTCTGTGATAAGAGCCTTCATATCCATATACAAATATCCAATTTGTAACTTTGCAATAGATATTTCAGTTGTGATACGCCACACATACCTCGACTCTAAATGCTTGGCCTAGATGGATCGACCCACATTCCTTGTTTGTTCAACGTGCCCGTTTTCAATGCAAGAGGATAATTATACCTAGATCTTTCATATCTTGGTAGGATGGTATCCATTTTTTCTATAATAATAGTGTCTCAATGATGATAAATAAATAGCTCAAATCAGTTGGAAATCAAAAGAATGGTTATTAAAGCATTAATATCTCTACTTACTATAAACTAAGGGTTTCAATCAAGAATTCATTATCATTCTTTCATCCCCTTTCTATCATCTTCTAAAGTTTCTTTACTAACGATTCTTCTATCAGTCTAATGTCTTTTATCAGTCACTCAATCTATTTTTCAAAATGGTCAAATCAATTTTTAAATTATTCAAATCAATTGGTCATTCATTCCATCATCAGTCCTCTTATAGAGGATATGTCTTTCCTGAAACCATACATTATCATTTGTGTTAAACAGGATATGTCTTTCCTGAAACCACACATTATCATTTGTCTTATACAAGATATGCATTTCCTGAAACCACACATCATCATTTATCTTAAACAAGATGTTTCTTTCCTGAAACTAAATGTTGTCACTTGTCTTATACAGGGTAGGTCTTCCTTGAAACCAGATGTTGTAGCTAGTCTTATATAGGATGGGTCCTTCTTGAAACTAGACATGATTCTTATCAACAATTTCTATGTCCAATATCGATTGAATAGTCGTCAGAGCCTGCCAACATTCTTCACTTCTTACTAATTATTCTTTTCTTGCATCATTTAATCTAAATATTCTTTCAAAAGATCATTCATGTATTTTTGGCACAAATAATCACTTGAGGGGGCATCATTTACCTCATTGTCACATTGTTCCCGTTGGGCATACCGGGGCATAAATTTTATAATTTTTTGAAATAATGCCTAAAATGCATTGTATCAAAGAGGGGCAAAATGTAGACACTTAAAAATGGTCTATTGCTCTAATGCAATGACATTACTAACATTCCTCCTAAATTGTTAAATAGTCTTTATTATTTAATTAATCATGTCATTCTACATATTCTAAGATCAAAATCATCATTTCTCCCTAATTCCATAATTAAGTGATTTTAAATAATTACTTTAATTATTGAACTTCTAAACAATTAATTCATTAATAATATAATTAAATAAATAACATTATTTAATTATACACTACCTTATTATAATTAATTAGATAACCAAATTTAATTAATGTTCCCTCCTAAATATTACATTTCAATAATAATTAAATCAAATTCTATCTCATGATTAAATAAATGATATTTATTTAATTAAACTAATTATTCCCCTCTCATGATTAAATAAATTATATGTATTTAATTACAACTAACATTCCCCTCTCATGATTAAATAAATTATATTTATTTAATTACAACTAATAATTATAAATAAATTATATGTATTTAATTACAACTAACATTCCCCTCTCATGATTAAATAAGTAATTATTTATTTATAAAATATCTCCACATGTGTAAATAAATAATATTTTATTTATTTAAATCATAATTATCCTCCTAAATCCTAACTCACACTCACTTTGAGTTGGCTTTTCAATCACAACTCTTAACTCCACAATTCTCTCTCCTAACTATCCAATCCACATTGTTAATTCTTCCCCCAACAATCAATTAAGTCCTCCATCAATTTAGACTTTTAATCTATGCAATTAGTTGACTCATTCATGGAATTAGTTAACTCACCAGTCCATTCAATTCATCTCTCCAATCTATTTGCTGACAAATCAATCAATTCTATTAAGCTAAGCAATCAACTCAGTTGAACTCTCACTCACTCTGAGTTCAACTCCTCAACCACAGTCAATCAACCCTTCAATCATGGATTCTTGGTTGAAACCCCTAAAATATTATAAATAGAGAGCCAAACCTTTGATTTTGGTAACCACAATCGCTTTGAATTCTTATGCTAGCACGATCTTGAGATCAATTCTGAGAGCCCACATTGCATGAGAAGGAGAACACCAAGGAAGGATTTTATGGTTTGCATCATGTTTTGAATTGATTTCATAATATTTGATTGATTATGCTTATTATTTGTCTTGTGTCCTTTCTTGAATATTGGGAATACTAATTACTTTAACAATCTCTTTGTGGTTGAGATTTAATATGTTATTGTAGGTTTCTATTGATCCTATTTTACCCGATTACAACTACCAGTTTATAACTTCTCAATCCAGGAAGAGGTTGAAGAGGTAAATTTCATGGAGGGTAAATTTCATGGAGGATAGATTGGAGCAATTAGCTAAACTAGATGAAAATCAGAGGAGAGCCCAAAAGAAAACTGAGAAAATTCAGAAACAATATAAGAAATTGGATGATAAAATATCCACAAATAGGACATTTAATGAAGGAGAATGGGTGCTCAAATGGAATGAAAAATAGAAGGACAAGGATAATCATGGGAAGTTTGATCATTTTTGGGATGGACCATATGTGTCACTAGTAAAGAAGGCAAACATTCCTATTATTTACAAAATACTTCAGGAGAGATTCAGGAGTTGTGAGTTCATGGCCAATCTATAAAACATTTTTTCAACTAAGATTGAGGTTCCTCCAATTGTACTATAGTTTGGTTTTTGTTTTGTTCTCATGTCTTGTTTGTTTTATTTAATCTTTGAAAAATGGTCTACTTCTCCAAAGACATCTTGGATTCTTGTAGGCATTCATGTGAAATACCTCATCCCCAGATAGAGCCACTATTGGGAATATGAAATTAGCAAAATGAACTGATAAATATTCATGTCTAAAACCCTTATGTCTTGAAATTTATCATAAAGTTATGAATGATGTGATAGCCATTTTTCCACAGAAAAGGTTTTAAGGGAACCACGAAATAGCGACCATCATTATTTCATGGAGGAGCAAGAAGAAGGATTTGTGACATAGCAAAAAGTAATATTTCACACGCTAAGGCTTTTACGGTACTACAAAATGATGACACATTTATGAGATGACAATGGAGTGAGGTGGAAATAATTTGAAAGACGCATTCGCATGTATAAACATTATTTGAAGTTGAAAGTATTAATGCAATAAAATTCCTAGTGGTGAATTAAAGTCACACATAGAGGTTGGCTCGCAAGTTCACTGGAGATTGCGGAGAAGCTAGAGTAGTTGGGTAAATCAGTAAGTGAATTATTTTCTCTCTCTGGTCTTTCTTTCAAAACAACATAATGCCTAGGAAGAAGAAGGAGGTCATTGTGGGAGACACAATTGTTAGGAATAAGGTGTCTCAATCTTGGATAAGTCCTATTCTTATTATTTGTTTTGTAAAATGTATTTCTTGCAAATAATGTAATTAAGTGTGAGTGTACATGTCTAGTTGGCATGTTGATGTGTCACTCCACTTGATGTGTTGGCATCTTGAATTGTGTGTAAGGAGATCATGGCTGAAATGGTTATGACAGATTCCTATGACACGTAAGAGCTATGTCTGGAAGATTCAATGATGGGTGAAGACATGTGGCAACTAATAAAGTTGAGTATTGTACACTCTTCCCCAATCTTGGGGTAAAAAAATTTTGGGCTCCTATTTTCTCAGAGAATGGTAAAACCCTAATACAGCTATCTTTGGAAGTTTCCCTAAAAAGAGAAGCGCATGATATAAGCATTTTTTAGGGTTGCGAAGATAGGTGAAGTTTGTGTATTGTTGGAACATTTTTATGCTGTCGCGATTTGTCTTCAAGAGTTGGAAATCTTCTGAAAGAACTTGCATTGCAAGTGTATTGTAAACTGTAATAGTTTTGATTAATACATTGTGCAGGTTTTGGAGTGCTGGGGTTTTTACTGAAAGGTTTTCCCTAGGGAAAATCATTGTGTCATTCTCTATTTTCTATATGCATGGTATAAGGCTGCAATATCCTTGTTAAAGTAGTTAACGAATCTAAAATTGTAAGGATTTAAAAGAATTTGCACAATACTTTCCTTTAGAGATTAGAGTAGGAAGCTGTTTCTGCACTTGAGTTTCCTTACAACAATAATCCATCCCCCATAGTACACATTATTGAAAACATTAGCTAAATCTAAGGATGTGGGGCTGAAGGGTTTTTTTCAGAAGAAAAGCTAGAATGTGGGGATTCTGACATACCCATTCATGGTAGGACATTGTTTTAGTCATTTTATTAAAAAAGAGAGGATAAAGTTCCAATATGTAACCCTTGGAAATTAGATATGGCCAAGCTCATAGTGACCAATGTGTTTTTTGATATTGAATTGGTAGATGCATTAATCAGGAACTACAGGGTAGAGACTAGAACAATGAGAAAATTTTATGGAACCCCTTTCATATTCATAACTAAAAATATGATATGGGAATGTTTTAGAGTGAGTGCTCAGGAATTGTCAATCTTGATGGAGAACAGTTCCCTATGGACTATGAGGGAATGGTCAAGATCATTGGTTTGAAGGAGGTGGATTTCTTTATGAATAGAGAAGATAAGAATAGAATGATTCAATTGAATGGAAAAGCTCCTTTCTCTACTCATAGTTTCATGTGCCTCTTTCAAAGGACATATTGAGGTTTGGGGAAAATATTGGGAGAGGACCACAAATCCAGAATGACTTTTGATCTCATGTATTTATCTATGAGGACCCAAAATGCCCATTTGTCATAAGAATATGATATAGCCTTCGAGTTGGAAATCATTCTAAATAAAGAACTAGTTGGATGGAGAAGGACAAATAAGTTCAAACATGACTCTCTATTGTGTCATATGATTTTGTTTCAAAATAGCATTTTCTTCCACAATTCATTGAATTTAACCATTGTGGATGATAGTGGAAATAAACTTACAATTCAACTATGGTGTCGGTTGTGGGTTAAACATAGTAGAGATGCTAACTATACAACATTCCATGATAGGTTTGTGGTCTGGATTCTTAGGGAATTGGGTGGTGAGGTGGTGAGGATTCCCCCTTCAATCAAGGAGATTTTGAGGTAGAAGGAAATAAATCATGATGAAGATTTCACTCATAACTTTGCACACTAGATGTGTAATTCTGATCATACCTTATTCGGGGTATATGGATGTAGGCAAACTCCACAAAAATTGCCTATCTTTGTATCAGGAAGGATTTCAATCCTATAATTCATGTGGAAATTATTGTGGTTAGAGGGACAACTTATTGCTCCTAGAAAGAAGGGCACATTCTTGCCCAATGTAACTAGGTTCTGGGATTTTTCTATAGGTTTTGGAAGCCTTGAGCATGTGCAAGAATGTCTGAATTATTATCAGATGGACAGTGAAAATTCTAAAAAATATGATCCAGAGGGCCATATCTACTCTTGGGTAAATGAATATAGGCATTCCTTTGATTTGAATAAAGATTTGACAATAAATTACAATGATTATTCAAAAATAGTTCAATGGTTTAGCAAAGTTAAAATCCTTGCTGAATTAGAAAAGGAAAGAATCCTAAAAGGATTACCCCAGTTCCATGATGAAGTGGGAAATGAGATGTACTAATGGGAATTGTGCATCTAGACTTTGATAAATTGAAAGGTAAGAGTTTTGTAATATAAGAAGAAAAATCCAAGCTTCTCCCCTAAAAGGGTGAGAAAATTGATCATCAGTGATTCAAATTAAGACTCTCCTCCTGCCAAAGTTTCCAAGGTTGAGGCACAACCTCCCCTTATTTCATATGACATGTTAGAAGGGATGAGTGACACATAAAAAATTGTTGTAATCTTAAGAGACATGAGACGGGATGAGGAGACAAGGCCTTCCTCTCTAGTCTTTGTTTTTCAAGAAGAAATTCTTTTCTACCAAGCTCAAATGTGAGAATATGTTGAAGAAAATCCTATGGGCTTGGGAGATAAAAGGGAAGACATATCTACCAGATTCATTGAGACTGATGATTTCATCCACTCCCAAGAATTCAAGGATTTTTGGATTCAAATGAGGATGAATTTTTTTGAAGAGAAGAAGTAGATAAGATTAATGGGGGTTAAGGAATTTGAGCATGAGGGAATTGTGAGTCAAATGATTAAGGATTTGAATTTGGACAATATCATATTGTGGATGAGGTGAGGGAGATGCTGAATAAAAGTGACATACTTTTTATTCCTAGTCTAACTCTAATGGAAATATTTCTCCTTGATTAGGCGAAGAAGCAGGATGACCCACCTTTGTTGCATAATTTGATAAAAAGGAGAAGATTATAGGACTAGGTTATAATCCTAAAATACAAAACCTAGCCACATGGGTGATTTTAAAAGGGGTTCATAAGCCCAAGTTGATTTATTTATCTAAGAATGCTAAAGGAAAAGCTATTATGCAAACAATATGAGACACATACCCAGTTGTCTATGCTAATGAATTGGTGTTCAAGTCAATGTTTAATAAGGATTAGGTAAAATGTCTACATGATGAGTTGAAAAGATCCTTTGATAGGAAGATTGAATTGAATAAAGTGATAAGTGAATTATATGTCAAGCTTGCAAAGAAAGATAAGGAGATGTAGAAACAAAAAGGAACAAATTTGGAACAAACTATGGTTGTTTATCAAAATATTTAGAAGGCATTTGCCAGTAAAAAACAAGGAACTCGAGAAGGTATGGAAGATGCACTTAATGCTAAGTTCAAGCAAGAGTTCTTAACACAAATGTTCTCAATCTTGGAAAAGATCTTGTCATTCAGGGTTAAGATTGAGGCTGGAAAATGTGAACATGTCTATTAGGGATATTGTTTGTTGAATGAAATGTTAAGTGTATTTAAGAAGAACAAGCTTGTTTTACAAAGTGTATCTAAGAGGCGTAGGCCCTCTTCATTTAAAATAACATGAATTTGTGACATAATTCAAAGAGACCCAGATGCTCCTGAAGAAACAAAAAAAAACTAAAAGAATGATGGATTCAATGTTTGAAGAATTGGAGTACATTATGTGAGAGGAAGAAAAGATTGAAGAGAAGTTATCATTATTTGACACTTTTAAACATTGGACAATTCCAAAGTTTGTGGTTCTTGAAGCCTGTGTGAAAAACTTTGAAGAGTGGAAAATAGAATATCAGAATATGATTCCACAGATTATAAATCATTTGAAGGAAGACAAGAGTTTCTCAGTTGACAAGCTCAAAATTTTCTTGGATAGGGTCATCGCACTTGAAGGAAAATTCTCTAAATTTATAATTGAAGCTTGGGCAATCACATGGAATAGATGGAAGGAACACATACTCATTGTGTTAGACATATTACACTATCAATGGCCATCATTTGTGCAGGTTTCAGAATGGGTTAAGGAATATGTTGAATAGGTAACAGGCACTTCCAAGGGAGTGAAGAAGACAAAAGAGCATAAATATGTTCCACTTTAATGACATTATGCAATTTTCTATTTTTTGTTTGTTTTGTTATGTTTATAATATTTTTCTCTACTTTCTGTTAATTAGGATTAGTTAGGATTTAAAAGGTACAAAATGTAAATAGTTGGAAGCTTGTTGCTTCCCATTTTAGAGGGAAACCACAATTGTTCATTATAATTTAGTATCAACAGAGATCATAAGAACTCTTGATTGTACTTACTCTTTTTTATATCAATAAAATACACCCTATTTCCTTGTCCAATTAGGATATTATATGTTTTCTGAATTCAGTCTCTCTGTTATAATAAATTCAAGGATTGATTATCACCTTTAAAACTTGTGTAATTGGATTGCAACTCTGTGATATTGATCTTAAAAAAAATAAAGCAATTGCGAAGTGTTATCCTCTTGCTTTCTATAAGATTGGTTCCTTTGTAAGGATTAAACACAATTAGACAAATTAATATTATATATTAAATTTATTCACATTGATAGGATTGGGTGATTGATGATGTTGCTTAGCCTTTGGAGTATTGTCTATTAGAGAGGTACGTGAGGGGTTCAACAAGATTAACTATGTGCCCAATTGGATAAGGGATTGATCTTCATCTATTGAAAGGAGTAAGGAATGTCTAAAATTGATAAGTCATTTCATTTTATTTTTTGTTAAGTAGAGGTATACTTGAGGAATAATCAAATGGGAATAATTCAATAAGAGTAGTCGGTAGTTCTTGTTCTTACATTCTAAGTTTTTCCACCTTGGAATTAAGGATTGTCAAAGAGCTTTGGATTGAATCTACTATAAAAGCTCTAATTTAAAAGCAGATTAGAGAAAGGGTTTACCTGCCTAGGTTCTGTAGAGCCTAAAGAGCAGAGGATTACAACTACACCTTGGTTGAATTCTTTCAGTTGGCTAAATTATTTGGAGAGTTCAAAGATAAATCTTGCCATCCTTTTATTGATTTCCAATATGTTGATTTGGGAACCAATAGTCCCATTTTTCAATCCTTTGGCCCCAAAAAGTAAGGAATTGTTTGATGAATCTCTTAAAATGAAACTAGCACCACTAGGTCTTAGGTTTCCTTTTGATGCCCCACCAAAATTTACTTTGTGCCAACCATTCTTTGGTGATTTCCTTACGACTTTCTCCGAACACTCAAAGAAGGATTAACCCCTCCAGGCCCTTGAACATTCCTAAAAATAACTATTCTTTATTTAGCATAACATTTTTTTTTATAGATAAGAGGCCTTGGCCAAATAATTTTTATTGATTTTCCTAATTATAGGCTGACTCACTAGGGGCATTGGCAAGAAAGAGTAACATAACATTATTTTCACACAAATATCCCAATTAATAAATAAAATCTATTTTAATCCATAAGTGCACAAGTATCCATAAATTTAAGATAAAGTAGCCCCCCTTTCACATGTCAAAAAATATATAGTATACAAAACCATCATGTTTTTCAACATACCTGATAATACACACTCGGATAAAGCTTCAACTTTTTTTAACATGCTTAGTTTGCATAAGAGTGTGCAAAACTGTTATCATTTCTAACAATCCTAGATTGGATAATACACACTCTACAAAACCTTTGTGTTTTTTAACATGCCCAATCTGTATAAGAGTATGAAAAACCATTGTGTTCTTGAAATGCATAGCAAAAACAACTTCTTTCACAGTCTTATTTCTATATTTCTTTTTGAAATTTGATGAAAAATTAGTGCAAGACTTCCATTAAGTTGATAGGCTATAACTTCCTATCTATTAGTCATTCTAAACAAGAATTTTGATTTCAATATCATTCAACTAATAATTGTAATTTCTTGGGGGTATTGATCTTTCTAGTGTAAGTTTTGGGGAGTGAATTGATTTGGGCACTGTAGAATTTCAATGCACAATTAGAATATCCCTTATTGCATATGATGCCTTGCAATGCTTTAATTTTATGATAGGAAGGATTTTTTTCTTCGGAGCAAATCTCTATTTTTTGGCTACATTTTCATCTCTGATTCAATCCTTGTTGCTTGACAAAAATAAGTATATGCTTGACATATTTTCTTCATTCTAGTTAATCTTGGAAGTATTTTCCCAAGTACTTTAAAATGTACATTGCTTTTATAGTGATGTGTTGGTTTGTGGTGATTGATCATGCAAGTATTGTACACTCACCATGTATCCCCATTAGGGTCGTCAAGCACTTTTGGTTAACTTATTAAGCATTTATCTAGATTAACCCATCAATCATTTTTAGGTTAATTTGTTAATTGACCTTTAAAAATTGACATTAGTAAACCACCTAAAAGGCCTATAAATAAGTTGCAGTGTAATGTGAAATTATTAGATTGTAATTTTCTCTTCAATGGATAATAAAATTAGTGGACAATTATTTCTATGGTGGATGTAGCCCATATTGGGTGAACCACATTAAATATCTAGATTTTGTTCCTCTGTCTTCTCTATTTCTACATTATCTTAACATTGTTTAATGCTCATATCTACCTAAACCCTAACAACTAGTATTAGAGCGATGTATTTCTCAATAATTTGACATGAAATCTCATATTCGAATGAGATCAATGGTAGAGGAAGGTATGCTTAAGGTTGAGAAGTTCAACGACCAAAACTATCAACTATTAAACATTAAAATGGTAGATTATCTATATTAGAAGGATCTTTATTTACCATTATGCGGAAAAAAAATCAACTAACGACTATGAAGGATGAGGACTAGGAGGTTCTTGATAGGAAGGAACTAGGAGCAATACGGTTGTGTCCGACATAGTTGGTGGCTTTTAGTGTAGAAAAAGAAACAATAATGAAGGGTATAATGAAGGCATTAGAAAAACTTTATGAGAAACCCTCAACCTCAAATAAGGTATTTATTATGGAACATTTATTTAATATGAAGATGTCATAAGGTGGGTTTGTTAGTGATCATTTGAATGAGTTTAACACGGTTACTAGTCAGCTAAGTTTTGTAAAAGTAAAATTTGATGATGAGGTTAGGGATCTCTTAATTTTATGCTCATCGTCTAAAAGATGGAATGGCTTGGTCATGGTTGTGAGTAACTTTTTCTCTGGCTCAAACACTTTAAATTTTGATGATGTTGTTAGTGTTATCCTTAGTGAGGAAATGTGATGTAAAAGCATATGTGGGACATCAAGTAATGCTTTGACTATTGAGAATAGAGGGTGATAGAGGGAAAGAGTAAAGATCCCAGATAATAATGGGAAATCTAGAAAAGGTAGATATAAATCTAGGGTAAATGTGGAGTAATGGCATTGTGGAAAGAAAGGACATATGAAGAAATATTGTTGGTCTCAAAAGGGAAAACAAGGGGATGGGCAACAAGAAAATAACAAGGAAGAAAATGTAGCAGGTGATGTGTTACAAGATGCTTTGATTCTTTCTTTGGATAATATTATTGATTCTTGGGTATTAGATTCAAGGGACTCTTTTCATGCAACACCCCATATAAAGTATTTTCTAGGCTATGTTCAAGGTGATTTTGGATAGGTTTATTTAGGTAACGATGAACCATGCAAAATTGTTGGAAAGGGAAACATATAGATAAAATTACCAAATAGAAATCAATGGTTATTGAAAGAGGTGAGACATGTTACTAATTAGAGAAGAAGTTTAATATCATAAGGACAACTAGGAAGTGATGGTTGCATAATCGTATTCATGAACAATTCATGGAAGGTTAATAAAGGTTCATTGCTAATAGCAAAAGGGACAAAGGTAGGTACATTGTATTTATGTATTGGAAATATTGATTATTCTATTTACCTAGCTTCCACATGAATAAATATAACTCTATGGCACAATTAACTTGGGCACATGAGTGAGAAAGGGATGAAGCTTATCCATTTGAATTTATTGCCAAGTTTAAAACAAGTTGATTTGGATTTTTGTGATTATTGTATTTATGGAAAATAAAATATGGTTAGATTTCTTAGAGTTGGGAAGGAAAAGAAAAGTGAAAAGTTAGAGCTTGTGCATTTTGATGTGTAGGGAACAACCCAGATACCATCTCTTGGTGGTTCTTATTATTATGTTAATTTTATAGATGATGCACTAAGAAAAGTTGGGGTTATTTCATTTCCAAAAAATCTAATGTATTTGAATTATTTAAGAAATGGAAAGCTTTGGTTGAGAATGGGATAGGAAACAAGTTGAACTGTCTCAAATCAGATAATGGAGGTAAATATTGTAGTATAGAGTTTGACAATTATTGTTCAAACCATGGGATTCATAGACAAAAGATAGTTAATAGAACACCACAAGAAAATGGTGTGTTTGAAAGGATGAATAGAAAAATCATGGAGCATGCAAGGAGAATGAGATTTCATGTAGGATTGTCATTGCATTTTTGGGCAGATGTTGTAGATACTATTTTTTACTTAATAAACATAGGGCCTTCAAGTTCCTTGGATGGTGGTATTCTATAGGAGGCATGGATAGGGAAAAAGGCAAACTACTCATTTCTGAAAGCTTTTGGTTGTGAATCATTTGTCCATGTCGATATAGAAAACCAATCAAAGCTTGAGGAAAAATACAAGAAGTGCACTTTTATAGGGTATGTCATTAATGATTTTGGTTATCGTTTATGGGATTTTTAAAATCACAAAATCATTAGGAGTAGAGATGTCATATTCATTGAAAATATCATGTACATGGATCAGATACATGGAAAGAAGCAAAAAGAGGAACACACAAAAGCATGGTTCTTTATGACATCCCAATAGTGCCAAAAAATATTGAACAATCATAACCATAACAAGTTCCTCAAACTCTAGTAAGATGATCTTCTAGGATAAGTAGATGTCATGAACAATATTCTCCTTCATTATATTATGTATTATTGATTGATTTTGGTGAACCAAAAAGTTATGCAGAAGCAATGCAAATTGAAACTAGAAAAACATGGGACAAAGGAATGAAAGAGGAGATAGATTCCTTGAGATAAAAATTGCTTAACAAATGGATTTATAGGTTAAAGGAAGAACATGGAGGTGAGAAAAGATAAAAGGCTAGACTTGTGGTCAAAGGTTTTGCACAAAAAAAAGGTATTGATTTTGATGAGATATATTCTCTTGTTAAAATGACTCCAATTTAAACTTTTTAAAGTCTTGTGGCCACAAAAGATTTGCATCTAGAACAATTAGATGTCAAGACAACTTCTCTCCATGGAGATTTGGAGGAGGATATTTATATGCGATGACCATGAGGATAGGAGGTTAAAGGTAAGGAAAATTTAGTGTTTAGGTTGAAGACGAGCTTGTATGGGCTGAAATAAGCACTCTGACAATGGTATTTGAAATTTGATATTTTTATGGTTGAACAAGGTTACAATAGATGTCATTCTGATCATTGTGTTTATTTTAAGAGATTGGATAATGGTAGCTATATTATCCTATTATTATATGTTGATGATATGCTTGTTGTTAGGTCTAATATGCAACATATAAATGACCTTAAATAGAAATTAGAATGTATTCATTTGATATGAAGGATTTGGTTGTAGCAAAAACAAATCCTTGGTATGAGAATAACTAGGGACAAGAAAAATCATACATTGACATTGTGTCAAGATGATAACATAGAAAAGGTGTAGAACATATTTCAGATGCAAGATGCAAAACCAGTTAGTACACCTTTTCCTAGTCATTTTAAATTGTCCAAAGAGATGAGCTCCAAGACATAGGAGGAGATGAAGTACATGTCTAAGGTTCCACACTCTTTGATAGTTGACAATGACAAAACTCAAAATATCCACAAAAATTTGAGATCTACATAATGAGAAGACCCTAAAAATGACTATCTTTACCAATGAATTATCCACACAATAGAGCAATGTTATACCAATGAAACCGAGCAACGAGAGTCATCCTGATAGCAACACTAAAGTGACCACCCTGACAAGAAGACGTCTTCAACCAACATGTGTTTATCTCATTATGTCCCTATGTCGAACTGGAGTGCATTTTGAATAAGTCAATAGAGGGGTTAGCAAAATGAACATTTTCCTGATGTAAAGATTATTAAATAAAATATTGAAAAAAATAAAATATCAATCAAAGTGGGTTATTGAGCAAGCAGGATTAGATGGTAGTGTGAAGAAAGACTTATTGGATAAGTCAAAGGAGTTTGCTTGTGGGGTCCAATATACAGTATTGAACAAAATGCAATTTTGAACAAGATTTAAATACGATGTATCAATGGATGGAGACACTCGAAAAGGGAAGTATACGGTGGGACCCTTTTTCCCTAAGCATCGAACAATATGAAATTTTGAATAAGTAAATATGGTTGAGTAATGATGGTTGAGGTTCTTTGTGTACACACTAAGATGTGCACTTCTCTAAGTCATTATTTACAAGAGAATCAATGAATGGGAAACCTTGAGAAAGCGACCTAGAGCTCCCTAGGCATGGAGTCACAAGGATATAAAGAATGCTCTCAGCTAGAGCTATTAAGCGTATAACCTTGCTAGTAAACCACACAATGGGAGACTCAAATAGACAAGGGAAAGAATGCCAATATCTTCAAGAATCAACAATGAAGATGCAATGCAACTATGCTAAGATGAGCAATGCAAACTAATGCTATGAAAGGAAAGTATTACAAATCTTTGCTAATTAAGCTATGTGAGCTAAACTAGAAACATGAAAGGAAATCTAAGCTAAGGAAGCATAAACATGAAGCTATGATGAAAGAATGAAAGCTAAATGAAACAAGGTCTCCAAAGCTCTAAGTCTCCAAGAAATCCTGCAGCATAAGATTAGTATAAAAAGTTGGGGATCTAGAATGAGAAGAGAGCTCTCCTTTTAAAGGAATTGAAAAGGAATGGATCATGGAGATTAAGAGGCAAAAGATTCAATCAAGGGTGGAGCTTGAAAGAGGAGCAATCCATGTGCACAAGTTTTCTCCAATGAGAAAGAAGTGTTGACTTTTGAGCCTCATGTGAGACAAAAAGGCCTTTTCTCCTTTTTATAAAATAGGAATAATGCTTTATTTGTGCAACTTAGGATAAGAGGAAAGTGGGGGCTTTTTATTTAATAAAAGGGGAGGGAATTCCTTTTAAATAAATAAAGACTTAGGATAAAACTGTTAGCCCATAAAATAAAATTGAATAAATGATATAATTAGGATTTGATCAAGGAAATTGATTTAATTTTGAAAATATTGATTCAGGGATTTGATAAATTGCAAGAATGGGGCCCAAAGTCTAGGCAACCATTTTAGGGTGCATACATTTGCCCCTCTTTGACTAATGTGAGATCAATATGGGATCACATACAGTCAAAGAATGAAATTGAAGTGTGAGATCGATTTGGGATCACAAAACAATCCAGACATGTGTTCGACGGATGGGAACATATCAGGACAAAGGTAAGTTGATTGAAAAGACAAGGCCAACACCCTTGTAAATAGGTAATTGTCAAGTCTGAAATAGGAGATAAGAATCTCAAGGTTTGATTGATAAGCTAAATCAAGGATTGAAGTTTGATAGGTACTGCCCCCTTGTGATCGAAATCAAAATGAGATAAGAGGAGAAACAGTAAATTGATAAATCTGATCAAATCACTAGAAATCATAATCGAAGATGAAAGATGATAGGATAACTATTAAGCAGTGACCCCAATTTGACTAGGTTTGACTAAGAAAGATATAGGATAAAGATGAAGTCAAACCTCAGAGAGACGAATTGAATGAAAATGAATGAAAGACTAGAAGGTTGAAAGAGATGGGGATGAAGAAATGAAGATGCCCTAGCCAAGATCGAAGGATTAGGCCTCAAAAGGTCAGCTAACTGCGCAGACGAAGGAGAAATTTGAAATGTGATTTTGACTATCAAGATGAACTCAGATTTTGATTTCAATCCCGAAAATGGATCCAAGACGTTGAAATTAGCCAGGGGTGCAATTTTCATGAAATTCTGAAATGTTTCAAAAATTAGGTCAAAAAGTCAAAATGCTATATAAGGGGTAAAAAGGTCATTTTCAAATTCATTTGTCTTTTGTGATATTGAGAACTTCAAGAGCTTAGAGAGAGAATGGCCTAGCAAGCAAAGATTCCAGTCCATAGACATTGATTTGAGTGTGATCAGTTGCACAACCGGCCTCCTCAGTATGGTGCCCTGGTAAGTTTTCAGAAAAACTCACATTTTGAGTAATTTATGAGCTATTAATGGCATTTAAAACATGTTTTTAATTGTTTTTAAATATTTGAAATTTTATTTATGCAAAAGTTCGTATGACATTTTGAAAGTATCGCACACCTTGGTACTTTTTATCATGCGATAGTTCGCGGGTCCACAAAGCATCGCGCAATAGTTCAATCCAGTATCGCATGATACTGGATGAAATATCACATGATCTTGTGCAAACTATCACAGAGAAAAATAGTATCGCACTGCTATTAAGGAAAGTATTGCATGATACTATATCCAAAAATAGTATCGCACTAGTATGATAAGAAATATCACATGTGTTAAATTTGAACAATATAACATGGGTCTAAACAAATTTTGCATTTAAGATTCCTTGTATTGATTTTTAGACATCCATCATGATATGTTCTGACATCTGGTTTGGGGTTATGGCTTGCAGGAGGCTTTTTCAGTGCTCCTTATCAGGGCTCCAAGAGTGACTGGCTATGATGCGTGAGAGATCTAGATACTCCTAGTAGGAACAATCTCATCAGCATGGGATTCAGGTTCTTGCTAGATATGCCCCATATTCAGGCAGATCATGGGCTGCTGATGGCATTGGCTAAGAGATGGCACAATGAGCACAACACCTTTCATTTTCCTATCAGAGAGGTGATGATTACCTTAGAGGATGTCTATTGGATCCTCTGAGTCTCTAGCCATGGCGATCTAGTGAGTATAATCATGTTGTAAAATGTGCATAGATGTAAAGTTTCCATATGATAGAAATTGACATGATTTTCTCAGTTGACACAGGTATACTATGATCAGGATCTGACAGAGGGACGACAGGCCATCCAGGACATGTTCCAAGATGTCACCATCATTGATAGGCACCTCAGCTAGGATAGACTAATGGAGGAGTTTGGTTGTGATTTCCCGGTTCCATGCATAGTGTGCTTGATAGTGGCACAGGCCCTGATCATTGACAGGAGCCAGAGAGGGTTCCCATTGGGCTGGGGTAGATTAGTTGTTGATCTAATAGCACACCCTTGATGGATGGTATGGGGCCCAGCCATCCTAGCAGACATGTACCATGAGTTACATGAGATAGTCTATAGGGATAGAAGGACATGGGCATGCAGTGTTGTTCTAGCAAAGGTATGGGCATGGAAGCACATTGTCGTTGTGCACCCACATGTGCAGCCTAGGGAGTAGAGATGCCCCTATATCTATAGGTACATAGGCTTCATCAACCAACCTCATAGTAGAGACCTCACATACTATAGGAGGTTACTAGATGAGCTCATGACCTTTGAGTGGAGACCATATAGGGCCCGTGAGCAGTGGAGTGACTAAGAGCGGAAGCTTGGGCATATGCTATGTAGCCGACCACTAGTAGGGTGGCATTCAGAGATTATTGAGTGATTTTTTATCTCCCGGGTATGGAGGCAGTTTGGACGGTAGTAGAGGGTACCCATAGAGATGACCACAAATGCCTGGGCCAGGGATGAGGAGGGACAGGGATGGTTGCTGATGTTGGACTACCAACAAGTAGTACAGGAGACTACAGGTATACGCAGGGAGACATGGGATTACCTTCCTGATATCACAGATGCAGCTTATAGGGCAGAGTGACGGAGACATCCATTCCCATGATTTACAGTTCCTGATGCATAGTCGGTGACACAAGGTGGTGACGGGGATGATGATGATGGGAGAGACGGGGAAGGGAGGGGAGTGGATAGGGGATAGGGATCTAGATCAGGTGGCTAGAGACAGTCACAGAGATAGGTTTTTGATGGTGAGGAGGAGGATGATGCGGCGAGACTAGTTCGCCAACAAGTGGATGCAGGACAAGACCAACCTGCAGAGAGGGGAGGGGAGGATCTCCATGCTCAAATACAAGTTTTGGAGACTGAGATCCAGTAGCTCAGGATTACCATTGCTATGCGAGATCAGCAACTGACAGATCTATAAGCTGAGATAGAGTAGTGGGAGAGGAGAACACAGGCTGATGTAACAGAGATTCAGAGAGAGGCTGCACGAGCTACATACTATCATGGACTACATATAGTAGCTATTCCTGCGGCACAAAGAGCACCACTCTACTCTGAGAGGGAAGGGAGATCTGATATGGTACCTAAAAAAGTGACAGCACCACCTCCACCACGACCACGTGATGGGGAGAGTCAGACTTAGGTCTAGGATGTAAATGTGTAGACATATTTTTGAGACACTATCCAGATTCTGGATCCCATATTATACTTGTATCATTTATATATATATATATGAGATGATTGGATGTTTGATATATCTTGTGTACTTTGTCTCACTTGTGATGGATGTTTCAGTATATTGTCTTGTTATATTGCTCAAATGTATGATGTATGCTTATATATGCTCATGTATAATCTCTTTCGTAGATGTATGTTTAGTTTTCATGTTTATGATATAGACTCATGTTTCTGAAAATGATCTCTTTGTTGATATAGATATGATGATAAGATTAACCCTTTGTGATGATAGGAAAAGGATGTGATGTAAAAGATAAGGAGTGAAAGACATGATCGAGAAAAAGTGAAGGGTGAGCGCAGTTGACCGACAAGTCTGTGAAAGATGAAAGGAGAGCTCTCTCCATATGCAGGATGCAAAACTAAACTAACATGAACCTAAAAATGTAAGCTACTATGAAAAGTGGTTTACTTGCAAGGTTACAAAGCCACTAGACTCTAATAATCATCATCGAGTGTTATTGGTAGCACTGCAAGATCATACAATACACGCTAGCATAACTATGTGGATCTGAATATGATCTATATCAGATAAGTATGTGGGAATCCCACCTAAGCATCAAAGACATGTAGGTCAAGATGACTAGTGCAGTGAGGTTCCCTAAGTGTAGTATAGCAATATTATGCTCGCATCAAGGCACAAGAAAGTCAAGATGACCATAAGCATGCACTTGCAAAAAGTAGTCAAGGATAATACCTTATAGATCCTAGTGTCAAGTGGAACAAGCATAAATGCTCATGACAGTTTGGATCAACAAAATATACCCACAAGCAGAAAAAGAAATAAAACATTTCCTCATGCCCCCAGTCTTGTAGTTGAGCATCATCAAAAACTATTAGGGAGAGAACACTCATCAAAGAAATCATTATAGATAGCACATAAAGAAATAAAGTCAAACAAGTCTCAGTGAGTCAAGTGTTTAAGTGCGTGTGTGTAGGTCATAGAATCAAACTTTGAGTATCGCATCTACTAGTGGAAAATATTGTATCATGATAGACTCCGGGTAAGATATCTGATAAGTGTTGAGAAACACTTGACGCTAGGGAAGTGTTGAAAAACACAGTTGGGGTGGTGTTGAAAAACACCGTTTGCAAGATGTCCTAAAGACTGATGCATCCAAGAGACCAAAGCCAACATAGTTATGCCCCCTAGACAAAGACAAAGACCAATTCCAAACCAAGGCAACAAGGACAAGGCATGATGGAGAAAGGCTAAGTGTCGAGGACAAGTGCTAAGAAACAAGGGTGCAAAAGGCCTCAAGCAACGCCTATTTCTAGGTTTTCACCACTTGACAGATTTTTTCAAATTTTTCAATTTTTTTTGTATTTTTGCTACCAAGGCACCTGTTTGCAGGTTTTCACCAAGGCACTTTTTCTATTTTTTTGAATTTTTTCAGGACTTTATATGCTTTTTAGGATTTTTTCAGCATCATATATGAGTTTTTTTAGAATTTTTTCAGGATCAATAAATATGTACAAAGGATGCCCCCAGACAGAACATGCATCATGGATAAAACTTCTTCAGGTGCAAGACATTGATAGGATTAGGGAGCTGCTCTCCCTCTTCATCAGATAATAAATAAGCACCTGTCCCAAAAGTTGTAGTAATGATGTATGGTCCAAGCCAATTAGGTTTGAATTTGCCCTTTTGCTCTCTATGTTGTTGATTTTTTGGATTTTCTCATAGGACAAGATCTCCCACTTGGAATTCCCTAGGGTGAACCTTTTTGTTGAATGCTTTGGACATATGCTTTTGGTAGATCCTCATATGGTCAAATGATGCTTTACATTTCTCATTGAGAAGTTCTAACTCCTGAAGTTTCATGGCATAGTAGTCTTCATCTATAACTAGACCTTTGAGAGAAACTCTAAGTGAAGGAATCTCAACCTCTAAAGGTAACACTGCTTCAGCACCATAAGTTAGGGAAAAAGGAGTAGCCCTTGTTGGAGTATGAATACTTATTCTGTAAGCCCATAAGGCCAGATTTATCTGTAGATGCCAATCTCTACCATTCTTGTGAACTGTTATATGGAGAATTTTGAGATTGGTTTTATTTGAAGCCTCTGCTTGTCCATTTCCTTGTGGGAAGTAAATGGAGGACCAATGTTGCTTTATCTTGAATTGTTTGCAGAGGTGCTTTAGGTCCTTATTTTTAAACTAACCTCCATTGTTAGTGATTATCTCTAAAGGCACTCCATATTGACAGATGATATGGTTCAGGATGACAAGAGAAACTGTCTTGCCCGAGGCAACAGAAAGTGGAACAACTTCTACCCATTTAGTAAAGTAGTCAGTAGTGATGATAAATTTGTGTCCACCTAATGAGTTGGGATGAATCTACCCAACAAGGTCAAAGAGCCAGTGTTGAAATGGCCAATGAGATATAGAAGGAATAAGCTCCCTGCCTAGAGCATGTATGAGATGACCATGTTTTTGACACTTTTCACAGGATTTTGCAAAAGCTACTGCATCTGTTTGCATGGTAGGACAATAGTACCCCACCCTAAGAAACCTCTGGGCCATGGAAAGACCATTGGAATGGCCCCCACAGATGTCCTCATGAATGTCAACTAGCACTTGATCAGATTCCTCTTTTTCTAAGCATCTAAGAAGCGTCCCATCTAAACCCCTCCTATACAAATCACCAGAGATAAGGGTATGGTGAGAGGCGTTTCAGGTAAGGTTTCTTCATTCAGAGTGGTTGAAGGTGTTAGAGATAATGCCATCATGAAGGTATGAGTAAATGGCACCATATCAGAATGAGTCACAACCAACAAGGGTACATATGACATGGCTTTCTTGAGAGTCATAAATGGGATAGTGTAGCTCTTCCACTAGGAATTCGAATTTGGACTCATGTTGTTCTAACTAGAGGAGTGAAGCAAGTGTAGCCATAGCATCGGCTACTTTATTTTCTTCTCTAGGGATTTGTTGAAATGTGACAAATGTGAAATACCGTCTCAATGAATCAACCATTTTATTATAAGGTACCAGTTTGTCATCTTTTGTTTGATATTCTTCATTAACCTGGTTTATTATCAGCTGAGAATCCCCATAGATATGTAGCTCTATGATCCTCCATTCTATATCCATTTTGAGCCCATTTGTCAATGCTTCATACTCCATAATGTTATTTGTACATGGGAACAATAGTTTGTATGACTTAGGAATTGTGTAACCATGAGGAGAAACAAACAACACTCCAGCGCCTAAGTCGTTTTGCATAAAAGAGCCATCAAAGAACATCTTCCATGTTCTGTCAGTCATGTACATGATGTGCTCATCTGGAAAGGCAACTTGAATTGGTACACTGTCTTGAATTGGGAAATCAGCCAATTGGTCTACAATGGCTTGTCCTTTTATAGCTTTACACTCAATGTATTCTATGCCAAATTCTAAAAGAATCATTATCCATTTAGTAAGTCTACCCATGAGAGTAGCCTTACCGAGAAAATACTTGAGAGGATCAATTTTTTCTATGAGGTGTATTGTATGCGCAAGCATGTAATGTTGCAAATTTTGGGAAGCAAACACCACTGCAAGGCAAGCTTTTTCAATACTAGTGTAATTAACCTCATATTGAACAAGAGTTCAACTGATGTAGTATATGGCTCTCTCTTTCCCATTTTCATCAAGTTGAGCCAGTAATGCCCCCAAGGAAGATTCTGTTGCTGAAACATATAGAATGAGTGGTTTTCTTGGGATAGGAGGCATTGAGATAGGAGGATTTTCCAAGTATTGTTTGATTTGGTCCATGCTTTTCTGACAATCCTCATTCTAGATACATTTAACTCCTTTATGCAAATTCTTATTCAGAGGTTGTGCTCTATCTGCCAGTTGTGAAATGAACCTCCTTATTGATTGAAGATGTCCTTGAAGACTCCTCATTTGACTAATGTTTTTGGGAGGTGGCATATCCAAGATTGCTTGAACTTTTTCTGGGTCCACTTCTATTCCTTTGGCTGAAATGATAAATCCTAGAAGTTTTCCAAAGGTTACTCCAAATGCACACTTTTTTGGATTTAATCTCAATTGAAACTATTCCATATGATCTAGAATGACTTCTAAATCACCTAAGTGTGTATCCCTTTTTTGAGATTTTTCCAAGGTGTCATCCACATAATCTTCCATATTCTTATGCATCATGTCATGAAAGATTGTTGTCATAGCTCTTTGATAGGTAGCTCCTACATTCTTTAATCCAAATGGCATAACATTCCAGCAATAGGTACCCCATGTGCAAGTTAATGCAGTCTTTTCTTGGTCTTCAGGAGCTATCTTGATTTAATTATACCCAGAAAAATCATCCATCAATGAATAGATCTCATAACCCGCGGTCATGTCCACTATCATGTCTATGTTTGGGAGTGGAAAATCATCCTTTGGGCATGCTCTATTAAGATCTCTAAAGTTTGTGCAGATGTGAATGGACTTGTCATGTTTTGAAACTGGTACAATATTTGAAATCCATTCAGCAAAATCAATTGCTCTTATGAATGCTGCACTGAGGAGTTTTTCTAATTCAGCTTTGACAAGAAGGGCTATGTGAGGATGCATTTTCCTCAACTTTTGTTTAACTGGTTTTATACTTGGAGCTATGGACAAGTGATGCATAATGAGATTAGTGTCCAACCCTGGCATGTCTGAGTAAGTCCAAGAAAAATTAATTTTCTTCCTCTATAAGAAATTGGTATATGCTTCCTTTTCTAGAGGTGACAAAGATTGAGCCAAATGTACAATTTGTGGAGCTTCGTCTATTCCCGGGTTGACTGATTGAGTTGGCTCTACAAGCACTGAAGATCTATCTTGAAAATAACTTGGGAGATGATCAAGTACCTCATCCTTGGGTGTTGTAGAGAGGTTTTCACCCTTGGATACGTCATTTAGTTTTACTATTTTCGGTTCTGACACTGCCACACAGTGGTTTTCGCCATTAGAACTCTTATTCTTTTTTTCTTTTCTTTTTATTTTTTGACTGAGGTACTTGATGTCAGGCTTTGTCATGCTTGTAGCTGGTTCACTGGTGGAAGAGACTATAGGTTCAATGGCATTTAGGTAACAAGTTATCTCATAGTCATTTTGGAAATTCAAGAGCTCAGGCTCTTGGTATCATTGGGAACAATCAATGAGATGAGGGTTAGCAAGGGGTAGGTCAATGACTGGTTCAATGTTGTGGATACAGATGGTATCATCTTTGGTGACTGCAAAGTTAGAGTCTGTCAAGTATTCTTCTAAGTTACCCAAATCAAGATTCGTCCTACCAAGTGAAGAATCATCCACTAGGGCAACATGTGGGTTCTAATCCTCTAATCCTACATGAGACTCGTTAGCTACCTCGGGATGGGAACTATAAGTATGGACAACATCAATGTCCATGTTAACTATGGAAGAATCAGAGAGAGACTCCCATTCATATTCATGTGACTTCGTATCTGAATCTTGACTGGGATGTTTACACCATGCATGTTTACAGTGCCTTGAGGTAGAGGCTTTAATGTCACCAAGGGTAACACCTTCTCTGACAGGATCTTGAACATCAGATTCTTCTTGTTCTAGGCTTGAAATTGTTGCATGAGCAACTGAATTGTCTGAATCTCCCCAAAGGAGATTGGTGGAAGAGATCCAATCTTCACACTGATCTTGTTGATTTTTCAAACTGGGTATGTAGTTTGATTCATCATCACTATCCATCGCAGCAAGGATAGGAGCAATTTTCTTGCCATGATTTTCAAACCCTAGGCCAACCGTCTTCTTAGAATTTCATCCAAAAAGAGCATGATTAAGAGGCTCAACCCTAGCATCCAATCTATGACTGAGAGGACCATGTCCTGGATAGCCCATATTTTTTACAAGAGTGTACCCTCTTCCATATGCCTTAGGAGAGGGAGAGAAGTTCTCATTGTGCATGTACTTATCTTCTCTGTAAATCCAGTCCTTAACGGCTACCTCTTCTTTTTCATCCTGGATGGGAACTGAGGACTCTACAAAAGTGCCAAATAAAGTCATGGCTGAAGAGGAAGGTTTCATCTCTTGCGAAGGTTTTCCATAAGACCTAGGTGAAATAGGCAGCTTTGTAAAGGAGTTGAGTTGATATCCCCCCATACCAAGGTCTATTGATTTGAACTTATCTTTGCACTGAGCTAGAGTTGCATTGAAATCCTTTGCTTCTTTGTTAAGGGGAACATGAGTCCCTGCTGAAATGGAGTTGACAGACAATGTGCTATCCCCAGGTATACAAATTTTGACTCCATTATAGGGGAACTTAACACATTGGTGGTAGGTGGATGGCACTACTTGCATCTCATGGATCCATCGCCTACCAAGTAAAATGTTGTATGTAAGAGGACCAACATCAAAAATTTGGAACAAAATGTCTCTCTCAACGGGGCCAATCCTAACAGGAAGAACAACCAACCCCTTGGAGCTCCTTTTTGCCTCATCATAGGCTTTTATCGTGATCTTTTTTCGGGCATCTATGAACTCTTCTGAGTAACCCAATGTTGTCAATAGACTTAAAGAACAAATATTGAGCCCAACACCCCCATCAATCAACACACGCCTGACATAAGTTTTATGAATCACGACTTCAATGTGAAGGGAAAGATTATGCAGATGGCTCAAAGCTTTGTCATCGTCTTCTGAAAAAGTGAGGTAATGAGGGCTGGCTAGATGGTTCACCATGTTTTGGAATTGGTCTACATCTATGTTGGTAGGAACATTTTCTATGTGCAAGGTGTCCTCAAGGACATGCTTATGTCTTGGAGACAATTCTAAAATCTCAAAGATTGAGATTTGAGCTAGAGTTCGTTGTAATTGGTCAACAAGATTATAGCTCATTTCAGGGTTAACTACTGATTTGGTGGTGATATTATTGGATATCACTTGCTTTGGTTTGCTGGATGCGTTGGAACTAGGACCTCTAATGACCACATGACCTTGACTTTGACTTCTTGTAATAGTGTTAAGAGCTTGGGATGACCTTTGAGAGTGAGGACCCCTTAGCAAAATCACAGGTTCTTCATCAAATACAGGAGGAGAGCCCACATCATAACCATAAGGATCCTTGTCCCTCATCATGTTGACATTTTCCTCCACCACTTTAAGCATATTGACCACATTTTCTACAGCTGTGTAGGTATAGTTGATTTCGGCCTTGCCATTCTTTGGTTTAGAGGTTTCCCCCTTCTCATATTTAGGAAAAGGCTCCTTGAAAGCCTTGTGATCAACATTAGTGTTCAGACCATCCACCTTAAGCTTTCCACTCTCAATAAGGTCTTGGATAATATGTTTTAGTTTCCAACAATGTTCAATGTCATGTCCAATACCATTGTGGAACTCACAAAAAGCCTTCTCATCCCACCAATGAGGTTTAACATCAGGAATATGGTGTTTTGTTGGATCTTGGGGATGTGCAAGATTGTTAGCAATGAGCATTTTGAATACATCCTCATAGGAATCACCAAGCTTTGAAAATTGATGCCTTTCTTTCTTAGGCTTTTCTTGGTACCTTGGCTTGTGTTCTTGTTGGTTGGATGTGGTGAGCTTCATTGCTTGAACAACACTAGATAGGTGAAGAACACCTTGATCCTTAGGTTGAGAAGAGTCTACCACTCCATCATTAACCACTTGCTTGTTCTTATTCCAGTGCAAGTTTTTCCCTTTATCCTTATTAGCATTGTGGTTGTTTTGACCATTGTTGTTATTCTTGTTGTTGGTCAAAATTCCTTGCTCTTTTAACACGTCCTCAATTCGGCATGCGGTTTCGACCATGGTATCAAAGGACTCAAAGACCATTTTCCTTACTTTGTACCACATCTCAGGAATCAGGTTGCTAATAAGAATGTCAATTTTCTCCTTCTCAGGAATGGTCCTGGAGTATCAAGAACATTGACGTCTCCATCTTTGCAAGAAAACCACAAATGACTCCCCTTGATTTTGTTTCAAGTTACATAGGTCCAACATAGTGATAGATCTTGAAAGATTGTAGGCAAAGTGTTGAACGAATCCATGAACAAGTTCTTTGAAAGTTTTGACAGGGGGAGTTATGTTGGTAAACCACTCCATTGCTTGTCCCTTGAGACTCCTGGGAAATAGCCTCATGAGATAGGATTCATCTTGGTGGAATTCAAAACTCATGATGTAGAATTGGCGCACATGATCATGTGGATCTCCATTACCATCATATTTGTCATATTGGGGGATTTCCACCTTCCTAGGAAAATCCTTCATGCTCACACTCCTATCAAAGGGATTGGGACAGATCGAGTCAAGTGAAAAGGAACTCTTAGGCACCAACACCTTTTCCATCATACGCTTGAGTTGCTTGATTTCTTCTTCTTGGGATGGTCCTTGTTTCTTGATTTTTCTATCCACATCAAAGTTGTAAGGAACTCTGGCACCTTTGTTGATCAAGCTCTCTAGGAACTTATCCTTGTTTTGATCTAGATACCTCTCCACATATTGTTGGAAGAGGGGTTCTTGTTTCATCCTCATAAAGTCTTGAGCATCAAAACTTGCACTACTTCCTCCATGTTGGGAGCCATGATGAGCTCATTGGGAGGGTTGTCTCGAGTTCTTGGGAGGTGTTTGTCTCCTATGCTATGAAGTCCTTCTTCCTCTAGGACTAGGAGATCTTGAAGGAGTCCTTGAACGCCTTCTGCTTCATGGGGTTCCTGAAGGAGTAGACGGTGGAGAGTTGTTTCCACTGTTGGTACCCCTGTTGTTGAATTGGGCATTGAGTTGTTGGGCTAAAAGCCTATCTTGTTCTTCTTGAAATGTTTTTCTTTCCAATTCTAACAAGGCTTGTTGCTCCACCTCTAGGAGTCTAAACCTTTCTTCTTTAGCGGTTTGTTCATCCAAAAAGGCTTTCTTTTCACATTTGATTCTTTTGAGCCTTTCACTCGCATACCTTGAGGTTGTTTGGAGTGGAGAGTTCGATCTTGAATGTTTGAACAAGTCGTTAGTAAATGCTGCATTTACATGAGCATTACAAGGTTCATTGTTTTGGTCTTTATGTTGTGACCGTTCATCTTGGTGAGCTCATCTTGTATACCTTTCAGCTCACTGATGGGCATCTAAATATCTGGTGTTGATAGGGGGTGATTCTAGTTGATTTTCATCACCAAATAGCATGTTATCCCTATGTCATTGAAATATGTCATCAAGATTTTGATCCATTACTTCTCTCTCCTTTCTATTCAAGGTGTAGCTCATGTCCATATCTGATTGAGAAGGTGCTAAAGAGGTACTCAACTCACTAGGATTGCTCTTTGGGTCAAACTAAGCTTCAAACTCGCTCCAAGGGGATTGATCAATGACGGGCTCTTTTCCCTTTCACTTTTGATGAGTTTGGACTAAGGGTAACTGGTCAAAGACAACTTGAGGTCATTTTCCTTGATTGACTTGATACCTTGTCGTAACTAACATGAAAGAAAAGACCCTTGGTGATAAGATGACCCTACGAAACGTCAATACCAAACTAGGATAGTAAAAGTGTTCAGTTGTCCAAAAAGAGATGGTAAGATAAAAAATTGCAAAAGGTGCAAACCAACACTGCCACAGAGGTGCCCAATCAAAGGATAAGTATCCTAGCACATATGGATCAGGAGGATGGATTTACCCAAATTATATTTGAAATTGAAATTGATTTTTTGATGGAAATGAATTGGATAAGAGACTACTGAGACTCTCCAAGTTTGTTACCAAAGAATCTAAAGGTTTACTTTTTCAACAAGGATGACTTCTAACTAATCGATTCCAAGCAAGGTCAGTTGTGAAATCAAAGAATACTAATTCAAGGGGTCAAAAAAATAGGAACCCAAGGTACAAACATGCTTCCAACTGCAAGGTAAGAGACCTACTAAAATCTGAATCTACCAAAGGAAGACTGAGAATGACACAAATCAGATAGACAATAAATTTACTCTGTGTAATAGTTCACAGAATACTAGGATGATATAATATGGCCAGGCGATATTTCTTACAGAGGTCATGCAACAGTTTCCAGGCAGCCTGTGTGATAAAATCTAGGCAAGCTATGCGACAATTGTGCAGCCACAAAGTATCGCATGATAAAACTCAGAACAATGTGCGATGATTGTTCAGTATTGTACGATTCTTGACCAGTGAAAGTAAAAAATCTCAATTTTTTGAAGGAAATTGGTCTAAAGTCTCAGTTTGATGGTTCAATTTATCAACTCCAAACACAGTAATAGCAATAATCAGACAAGTTTGCAAATAGTAGGTGATCAAACATGTCATAAAACACTTGCACAAGGGCAAAAGAAACCTTGCCAAGACAAGCAATTGTGATATCAAAGCGAAAAATCCTATGAATGCTACCATGATGTTTGATGTTTGAGAACATTTGCACGGGTAGATCACATCGAGAACACTTCGAGCACTTACTAGCCTAAAAAGACAAAGGCTCAATACTTAACAACTTGGCCCACACTTGATGTCCCATTGCCTCACACAAAGTGGTTGCCCACAATAGATATTGGCTTTGTTGTGGAAGTGCCAATGACACAACCAAAGGAACACAAATGGTGAGTAATATTGGGGTGATCTGGGTTAGTCCACTAGGATCAATCCTTGTATCAAGATGCTGAGCGACAAAATTGGGTAGCTTCTATCTATGGTTCTTAATAAGGGCTTCCATTCGTAATACTCCTCTTGCTCCCCAAAGGGATTCCTTACCTTGCGGCAAGTAACAGACCTCGTGGCCACAAGAGTACCTTAAGCATTCTTTCTCAACATTTTCCTCATGGTCACAATCCCACAAGTACTCACATTAAGCGAAGACAAGTACTACATCTACCAAGGTTTTGTGTCCTTGATAGCCTTGAGTTTATAGTGGGTCAGAATAGCCGGCTAAGAGTTTGTCCCCACTTGGGTCATTCCTCTTGATTGCTCAAGAGTAGGCCCGCTAAAGGATTCTAAAACTAAACAAAGAGTGGATCAACCTTTGAGTGTCAAGATTTTTGGTTCACCTCAAGGGTGAAGAGCATACTCTCCTAGCTCAAAAATTTCTCCCAAACACACCAAGCAAAGGTTAATTACCCCAAGCTTTCAAAATCTAAAGATGGGTCAAGATTTTTTGGTTCACCACAAGGGTGAAGAGCATACTTCTCCTACCACCAAAAGATTCCTACAACAAGATATTAAGTGCCTATGAAAAGAAACAACTAGTATATGCCACACTTGAAATGAAATAAATGAGCAAACACTTGATTGTTTTTATGCTTTGGACAACCCTGCAAGAAAGGATTAGTAGCCCTTGTGCATTTGAAGCTTTGACATGTGTTCTTTTAGAAAATATTCAAACAATGAGAGTACCTACAAGCACAACTTGTTAGCCCCACAATGGTTAGCACATCAAAAATCAAATAAAATCTGCAAGTAAACCTCTGTTCTACCACAACAAATCAGAAATCTGAAGCAAACAAATCAAATCTTGCAAAGAAATGACTAAAATCACTCACTGCCAAGTTTGTGTGACTATTTTGTCAGAGAATGAATCGTACGATATTTCACAGTATACTGGTGTGATGTTTTCTCTCTAGATGATACTTCACACTACCTGCATGCGACAGAGTATACAACACCAGTGTGACAAAATCCTGTATAAGCGTACGATACTTTTACTGGAAAAGTATTGCACGAGTATAAGATAAACTATCGTACGATACTGGAAGACTATCGTACGAAACTCTGCCAGAAAGTACAGAAAAATAGCCGAAACAACAAGCAAATATTGATGAAAAATTGACGGAAATGCATAAAAAGAAGGACAAAACAAAAGTGTTCTATCCCACAGTGTGTGCCAAAAATATACACACTAAGATGTGCACTTCTCTAAGTCATTATTTCCAAGAGAATCCATAAATGGGAAACCTTGAGAAAGTGACCTAGAGCTCCCTAGGCATGGAGTCACAAGGATATTAAGAATGCTCTCAGCTAGAGCTATTAAGCCTATAATCTTGCTAGTAAACCACACAATGGGAGATTCAAAGAGACAAGGGAAAGAATGTCAATATCTTCAAGAATCAACAATGAAGATGCAATGCAACTATGCTAAGATGAACAATGAAAACTAATGCTATGAAAGGAAAGTATTACAAATCCTTGCTAATTAAGCTATGTAAGCTAAACTAGAAACATGAAAGGAAATCTAAGCTAAGGAAGCATAAACATGAAGCTATGATGCAAGAATGAAAGCTAAATGCAACAAGGTCTCCAAAGCTCCAAAGTCTCCAAGAAATCCTGCAGCATAAGATTAGTATAAAAAGTTGGGGATCTAGAATGAGAAGAGAGCTCTCCTTTTAAAGGAATTAAAAAGGAATGGACCATGGAGATTAAGAGGCAAAAGATTCAATCAAGGGTGGAGCTTGAAAGAGGAGCAATCCATGTGCACAAGTTTCCTCCAATGAGAAAGAAGTGTTGACTTTTGAGCCTCATGTGAGACAAAAAGGTCTTTTCTCTTTTTAATAAAATATGAATAATGCTTTATTTGTGCAACTTAGGATAAGAGGAAAGTGGGGGCTTTTTATTTAATAAAAGAGGAGGGAATTTCTTTTAAATAAATAAAGACTTAGGATAAAATGGTTAGCCCATAGAATAAAATCGAATAAATGATAGAATTAGGATTTGATCAAGGAAATTGATTTAATTTTGAAAATATTGATTCAGGGATTTGATAAATTGCACGAATGGGGCCCAAAGTCTAGGTGACCATTTTAGGGTGCATACACTTCGCAATGTGGTGGGGCTGCTTTGATTCAAGCATCGAATAAAATGCTATGTGGAGTAACCCATCCAAAGGAGAAATGATACATAAGTTACTTGAAGGAAGAAAGGGAAGGCTAAAGCAAATTGGGATATGTATCAAGCCCCTTTGATCCTAATGAGTATATTCGCATGGCTTTGGGTGATGAGAGTTTGAATCCTTATTTGCTTGGGGTGCTAGCGATCGGAAATGGAAGTGAAGTAGTGTGATTCCCAAAATTTTGAAGGGAAAGATGGGGCCCATGCATTTCAAGGACAAAGTTGTGCTAGAGAAGATAGAGGAAGGCAAATCATCAGAAATCTAACATAGTGATGTAAGAGAAATCTTGAACTTCTGAAGAGAAGGTTGGTGCTCAGGGTGCTAATAATCAGGATTGGAAGCAGAGTAGTGTAAATCCCAAAATTCTAAAGGAAAGGTTAGGGCCCAGTGCTAATGATTGGTAATGGAAATAAGGTAGTATGAATCCTAAAATTTTGAAGGGAAGACTGGGGTTTACATATTTTGAAGTTATAGTTGTTCGAAGGACAAATCATTGTAAATATGACAAATTGGTGAGAATTTTGAACTTCAAAGGATACATTATGTGTGGAGAAGAATTGATGCACAGGGTGCTAATAATCAGAATTGGAAGTAGAGTAGTGTAAATCCCAAAATTATGAAAGGAAGCTTTGGAAGCCGAAATTGCCCATTAGAGAATGTAGGAAGGAAGTGTGATTCCCAATCTCTGAAGAATGGAACCTATAGACAACCAGACGGTGATTTGGCGGGCCTAGTGATGACAAGTGGCAAGCACTCGTGATCCTGCAAGATGGAGGTTTGAGGATGAGAGAATAATCACATTATCATGACACATGGCAGATCAACTGGTGGGGACTGGTGATGATAGGTGTTGGAGTTTCGTGATCCCACGGTTTGGGATGACAAGGAAAGAGAAAGTGCTCAGGATGGTGAAAAGGTGTCACGTGGTGCGAGCGAAGGAGATGGATGGCCGACCAAGGAGGACAAACAATGAAATTTTGTGATCTTTCCATCTTGGTATAATGGCGATGTCAACACAACATCATGAGATGATGCTACATGGCCAACCAGTGTGCGATGATGTGACAGGATGTAGAGGTGGTGTCGACATGGTGTCTAAGTGGTGCACAAGCGAGCTGGCAAGCCAATCAAAGGTTGCCACATGGTAGTCAAGGTGTGGTTGACCAGGAGAAGTTTGAGCAGGAAAGTCAAAATTCAAGGCTGAATTAATTTATTAAGTAAGATAGTATTTCAAATAACTTGGATGTTAAAAAACACGAAGCGTTGATTTGTTCAAAGGCACTAAAGTGATTGGGAATGAGAGCATAATAGTGCGATTCTTGAACTCTGAAGAGTAAAACTCGTGGACAGTCAGTATATTAAGTGGAGTGTCATTGGTATAGCTTTACATCTTGGAATGACAAAATGAAGGTCACATCGAAAACCGTTGGGTGAAGCAGTATAACCTATACCAATGATAAAAAAATACATAGCTCTATAGGGTAGTAAAAAAGCCCTACTTAGAGATGATTAATTCCATAATCTTGTTTTATTACTCAGTTGTTTCCTTTTCACAAACTAATTATGATTGATTGAGAAGAGATGCGTCTCTTCATTCGCATGAAACCTCCTACTATATAGAGGAGATTATTTTGTAATAAAGGGGGAAGATCAACATACTATTTACACACACTGTATTTCTGCAAGTTATTTTTTAAACAACGAAGACTTTTTATTCTTAATATATACCAACAAGTTCTTTCAATTTGAAGTTGTGGATCTGATCATTTTGGATTAATCAATCCTTTGTGATTTTACTTCCAGAAAGTGAAGATGCTCTCAATATTTGTGTGTGGAGACTATTTATATTATTATGCAAATTTGATCATTAGATTTAATAAGCATTATTATCTCTATCTTATTGGTCTCATTAAGTTTGGGTTAAAATTAATAAGACTAATTGTGGAATAATAAAGCAATCGAAAGCATCAAAATGAAGCAGTTGATAAGAACATTTACCATCTCACATAGGTTGTATGTAAGATTAAGAAGAGACTATCTCTATAGCCCAATTGAAGAAGGAACTGGTCTATCATCTTTTAAAATCCATTGTTTGAAGGATTACAGGAAGAAAGCATAAATAATTTGTATTTTACATAAATCAACTCATAAAAGCATTCAAAATACTCTCAATACAACAATCAAAAGATATTTTTAGTGATTTATAAATTGTAGAACATACAATTTGATCGAGCCCTCAAGACCCCTTTGCCATCTTGAGAGATCAACCATAAGTTATAATAAAATCATATTTGCTATAAAAATCCTTCAACCATCAGATTAGGTGAAGGAGTAGGAACACTCGACTTGGTCCTTCGGAGCCTAAAGTGTAGGGGAAGAGGATCATAATTGATCATTCCCATTTGTTGGCCAAGTCAGTTGGAAAGTCTAAGCATTGAGTTAGGAAATCTCACATGATTTCTAATTCATTGATTTGGGAACCAACAAACAGCTTGATGTATACCATGGTGTGTGTAAGGCCAGATATTGTGCATGTAGTGGGAGTTGTGAGTAGGTATATGAAAAATCTTGGAAAAAAGCATTGGAATCCACTAAAGTGGATTCTTAGGTATTTGAGAGGTACAAAAACTCAATCTTTATATTTTGGAGGCTTCCATTCCACTTTAAAAGGCTATGCTTTTCAGATTTTGCAGGAGATATTGATAGAAGGAGGAGCACTAAAGGGTATATTTTTACTGTAGGTGACACAATAGTCAGCTGGATTTCAAGATTGCAAAAGGTTGTAGCACTTTCAACCATAGAAGAAAAATATGATGCTACTATAGAGGCTAGTAAGGAGATGATTTGGTTACAAAGACTTATGGAGGGATTGGGCAAGACATAAGAGAATAGCAGGTTGTAATGTGACAACTAGAGTGTAATTCACCTTGCAAAGAACTCAATCCTTCACTCTAATACAAAACACATCTAGCTTCGGTATCCTTTCATATGCTCAGTTTAAGAGGATGGACAATTGAAGTTGGAGAAGATACATACTAGCAAGAATCCTGCAGATATGTTGACCAATGTAGTAACACAAGAGAAACTGACTTCCTACTCAGTTTCTATTGGTCTTCAAGCTTTATTATAGTAGAAATGAGAAACAATCATGTCCAGATGCGTCAATCCAATGGGAGCTTCATGGGTAGTAGTGTTGCTACAAGATTAGTCCCCAAGTGGGATATTGTTTAGTGTGTAGCCTAACTAGTCTCCAAGTGGAAGATTGTTTAGTGTGTAGCCTAACTAGTCTCCAAGTGGGAGATTGTTTGTTTGTGGTGATTAATAAGGCAAGTCCTATACACTTGCCATGTATCCTCGTCGGGGTCGTCAAGCATTTTTCTAGGTTAACTCATCAAGCATTTTTTAGGTTCATTTGTTAACCGACCTTTGAAAATTAACATTGGTAAACTGCCTATAAATAAGTGATAGTATAATGTAAAATTATTGGGTGAACCATGTTAAATTTCTAGGTTATCTATTTTGTTGTCTTCTCTATTTATGCATTATCTTAATATTGTTTATTTCTCATATATGCCTAAACCCTAACGTGATGTCCTTTTCCCTTATTATAATTTATTTTAGTTTGTTCAAACTTTAGTGAGAATTTATAGAAAGAAATTAAGAAGCTAAAGATATAAGGCATGCATATCTTGATAAAAGGTACCAATGAACCAAAAATAACTTAACATAACATCATCTTGGTTTCTATGTGTTAAATTAACTTTACCATTATTCTAAAAAGGGTAATGATTTGGTCCAAATAAATTTGCAGAAATAAATTTCCATTTGGACTTATTTTTTAATGTTGAACTAAAACCTTAAAAACCCTAAACCCTCTTTCATAGTCTGTCCACACATTCCTTTTTCATAGTCCCAAACTAGAATGATAAACTGGTAAGACATTGTAGGGGTTGAAATACATACTCGATGAACAATGAAACTATTGTGATTCCCAACTAGACCGCCAACAAACACTCATGGACCCGTCCACAAATGAATGCATATGTAATTACATAAGAGATCGCCAACCCCTCACTCACAAGAGCTTAAAAAAAAGTGCATTGCAACTAAAAAATGTTCAAAACAACAACAATTTTTTAAAAACCACTTACATGTAGAATTCTCTTTCCACAACCTCCAATGGTGCCTTGTTGTAACCACTGAATACAAGCTCCTCCAACTTCCATGAGCTCGAATCCATTGGACTCCAACTAGCTTAACTCCATAGATAGACAAAATGTAGGGCAAACACTTTTGCATTTGAAATGTTCAAATGTAGGCAACTACAAGTATAAAATGTTGAATGCCCGTTTTTTTGTTTGGTCATCGTTGTGGTGACCAATATTTTTTTAATTTAATTATCGATGACATTGACCCATCTATTAGGAAAGCTCTCGTCGTCTTGTCCTCCATCTCTTGCTTTTATATTATCACTAGCGTCCCCTTTGCTGCCTTGCAATTCCGTATCCACTTTCCACATTTTACCATTATAAAACATGACATGTCATGTAATATCATGTGAAGACCATGTTGTTTGTGCGAATAATAGTTAGAAGCATCATGAAGGACTAGACTTAGGATAGGTCCCCATGCAACTACTTAGCTTATTTTAGCTAGGAGCCGCTGCTCAAATTCTCTAAAAGTAATTTATGGAGCTAGCAACCCTATGATCATTAAATTCTGGTGCTAATTTTTAGTAGCCATCATAAATAACATGCTTAAATAAAATCATAAATAATAAACTTTAAAGATAAAATTTAGAAGAAAAACTGGAAAAAAATAAAAAAGAAGGAAAACAATTTGTAAAACTAATGTCATTTTTTTTAATAAATAATTACTGCTTATTTTCAACCCCTTTTATTCAAACCTTATTTTCAATTTTTTTTTTTTACCATAATTAAAATTTTGAATGAACTCCGGATCAGCGGACTAAACTATCTACCTATATGGGGAAAAACAAAACAAAACGTTTGAAAGACGGCACGACTTAATAAAATTTGGCGAGACCGAGAAATTCCCGATCACTACCTAATAAGGCTAATGAAGTAAAATAGGCAATTTTGGTGCTTGATCCGAAGCGCAGCAGAGCAGCTTGGTAAAAAGGGGAAAAATGAAGAACATGGCGATTGCAGTGCTGTTTATGATCGCGGCGGCAGTGGCGGTGGTATTCGCGGAGGAGGATGGCGATCTGGTGGCGGAGTTAGTGAAATTGCAGGAACAGTCAGCGGGGGGTGTAATCCATCTTGATGATGCGTCATTGCAGCGCTATGCGGCGAGGGCGAAATCTCGATCGTACTCGCTGTTCATCTTCTTCGACGCAGTGCAGATGAGGGACAATGCGGAGTTGCGGTTGCAGGACCTGAGCGCCGATTTCCAACTGATGGCCTCCTCCTTCATCCAGAACAACCCGGGCCTCACAAAGCTCTTCTTCTGCGACATCGAATTCAAGGAGTCGCAGGCGAGCTTCGCTCTCATGGGCGTCAATTCGCTGCCTCATATCCGGCTTGTTGGTCCGGGCAACGCTAATCTGAAGGATTCTCCCGCGATGGATATGTCGAGAGGAGGCACGGCTGAAAGCATGGCCGCTTTTGTTGAAGGGCAAACTGGCTTGCGTGTAGGGGAGATCGAACGCCCTTCTCCCGTTTCCAAAAAACAGCTTCTCTTTGTGGGCGGTGTTGTGCTTGTAGCCGCCCCCTATGTGGTCAAGAGGCTTCTCACGCAACAAACCCCTCTTCACGACCCCAAGCTTTGGCTCTCCTTCTCCATTTTCGTCTATTTTTTCAGCGTTTCTGGAGCTATGTATAACATTATTCGGAAGATGCCGCTATTTATGGCAGACAGGAATGATCCCTCCAAATTGGTCTTCTTTTTCCAGGGATCGGGCATGCAGCTGGGTGCCGAGGGTTTTGCCGTGGGGTTTTTGTACACCGTGGTGGGCTTGGTTTTGGCTTTTATCACTCATTTTCTGGTTTATGTGAGGAATCAGAACATGCAACGCTTGTTCATGCTGCTGGCCATGGCGCTTTCCTTCTGGGCTGTCAAACGGGTCATTTCTCTCGACAATTGGAAGACAGGTTATGCCATTCATGGTTTCTGGCCCTCTGCCTAATTAATCATCTCCCTTTTTTGTTACTTTTTCCTTTAGCCAGGATCAATCCAAGGTCCTTCATGTTTCCTACCGAAATATTCTATTGTCTCGATGCGATGAATTCAAATACTTATTTTCCTTAAAAATACTTCATACTTAGAATTTGACTCTTTCTAGCATAATCAAAATTGTTCTTCCCTGAAATGCTCAGCAATTTTTCTAAACTACAAGTTCATGAACTGCTTTATTTTCTTAGTCTCAGGTGGTTCCATTTATTTTTTTAATTAGCAGATCGCATGATTGGATATCTAATTCTAAAGTGTGGAGCTGCTATAGTTTAGGATCTCAAAGTTTAGCTGAATTTGGACAAGGGGTTGCAATTACCGGGCCGCTGCTTCGTAGAAATTTGTCACAAACTGCATATTTTGTTGTCTTCTCTTCTTTTAATTTTTTTTTCCAAAATGTGACAATTACAAATATATTATACTAGGAGAGTTACAGTAAAAGTGTTGTCTAATGTAGAGACTTTAAGATTTAGATTATGGAGAGACAGGTCTCATGGAAGGAGGAAAACAATGTTTGGTATAAATTTAAATCTTATTTTAAAAAGTTTGAGCCCCGAATTTTGCGCTTAGCAGTTGTTTGTGGGGTGGGATTAGAAAATTTCCCCTATTAACTTAAAGGTTTTTAATTCCACTTGATGTCATTTGAGATTTCCACGGTTGGGTTTTGGGATTAATTTTGGAATGAAAAATCTCCTTTCTGGTATTGTACTTTGTAAGCAAATCATTGCCACCGATTTCTAAAAAAAGGTTCAATTAAAATTTTTACCATTTGCTGCATCTACAATTTATTTTTTGCCCTTAATAATTGTAAAAGACTGCTCAATTTTCTCAACAGTGCTCATTGAGAAATGTTAATATGAGACCATAACCTAAGTAGGGGGAAAAATCATAGAACCGCTGACCTAAAATAATCTCCCTAAAATTTCAACAGTGCTTAGTACAAAAATCAACTAAGCATCTGCTTGGGGTCCTACTAGTACTTGATTATTTACATATAATGGTATTAATATATATTAACATGCAAGGCAAGGCAAATGCAATCATAATCTAATTCAAAATGACCTGAATGTTACAGTGTTGATATCTTAACAAGCACAATGATTTCCTTTATCTAGATTGAGCTCAAATTTAACACCTCGAAATATTTAATTTTCTATAGCATAGCATTATTCCAACCTACGAGGTGATACAATCTTATTTTAATTTTCAATTTTCAAACTCTCATTTTGATTTTTAATCATGAACCTTTTCAACACATATAAAGTGTTGTTTGTGTAAAACAGTGGATGGGTTTGAATGAAAAATAGGTCATGTAGTCTAATTCACTAAGTTGCCAATTCAGGTGTGGATGCAGGTGCGAGAATCGAGTGCGCTGATGTGTGATTTTTTTTTTTGATTTTGGATATATATATATATATATATATATATATATATATATATGTGCAAAGAAATGCAAGAAATATACAAAATTAAATTGTTTGATAATATGATACTTTACCATTGATCAAGATATCTGATAAATCTTAAATAAGCCATATTATATACGTCTATGTTCACGATTCTAATGGTTATCAGAAAAAGTGCATCTAGGGCACCCGGGTGATGTAGCATCTAAGTTGCCGGTTCGGGTTTGGGGACGGATTCAGGTTCGAGAGTCTGGTTCGTGGATTCGTGAATTTTTTTTCCCTTTATGATTTGTATGGGTTCATTTGTATAATTGTAAAACTAAATCATTTCATAGCATGAATCTATGATGCTTGATCACTGATCAATGCCAAATGTCAAAGTCTTCATAACTAGGTCTTAGGTAGTCTTTGTTGGTGACTGTTTTCAAGTCCCTAGGTCCAGCAAATGAGGTTTGAGTGATTTTGGCCTATTGGGAAGTCATGTCTGTCTGGGATTTGGGCGAGAGCTAAGCTAAGTCTGTCATAGAGATGGGGTTGAAACCAAGTGATTTGTGATAAAACGAGTTAAAACCCTTCGAGAATCCTTTTGCCAGCTTCAGTTTGACCTTAGAAAGCCATGATGGATTGTGGGAGGTAACCCTGCTAAAGGCTTGCTCAATCCTGAAATTTGGCTAAGTCTGGAATTTTTCGAAAACCCCCAAAATCTAGAATCTGCATCTTAACTCCTATGAAGTTGGAACCTATCTCAAACATCCTGAAAGTATTTATAGCATATACAAATATAACTTAAAGTATAAGAATCAAACTTATACTTAAATCTTATATTTTGTATAAATCCTCCCACCCCTGAACTTTTCAAGCTGCCTGGCCAAGGGTCCCTGGGGTTCTGCGTGGATCCGCGCAGGATCCTTGAGGGTCCACACTGGATCCGGGCAAGGTCTGGATCTGGACCTGTGGGTCCGTCAGGAATTGCACTTACCATGCACTTGAAATCCCATGGTTATCAGAAAAAATAGCTTACCTGCACTGGGTAAAAACAGTGAAGCAATTCACACATAAATGGTATGAATGCTTGAAGAACTTGAATTTTTTGTCAAGAATATTTTGTCCATGACTCCATACGATAGCTTTTATAGAAATTATGGCCAAAATGTGATGCTTAATTTGTTTAAACTGAAACCATTAATCAAGGAAGAAAGAGTCTCTGAACATTTATCCTTGTGGCACTAACATATATTGAAATACAACAAAACTTTCCAAAATTTCAAAAAGATAGTTAGTGGAGAGGTCTACTCTGAGCATCCATCCATTTGTCCTGAATCCATGCAAACAATAGCTTTGTTACTGAAGATTTCTATGCACCCATATAATAAAATCAGAATTTAGAATTCAGATATTTTTCCTCATCAGGATCATCATCTAGAAAAGTTGGTTTTATATATATTTTCACTACCTCAAAACCATGAGAAAAAATAATAGATAAAATGATTTAATGGATGAAATGAATTTAGAATTCAGTTTTTTTCCTCGCAGACAGGTAAGTACCGTATTTCATATCTCGCTGAATTCACTTCTGGAACCACCATATGTGTCCGGTATGCTTCAGTGTCAACAATATCAGTAAAGAAGACTGTTCTTAGTCAGTGATCCATGGGATGACCTCCTGTGATGATGCAGCTGTTTTTGGGACAGAGACCTCCCTGGGATGTGGGGACTCCAGGGTAACGCCCCAAGTCATTCTACCGCCACTGCCTGTTAGGGTGCGTTTCTAGGATTTTCCGCTGTTTTGGTGATTGCAAGGAGACACTAAGACATCCCTGGGCCTCTCAGTGGACTTGTCGTCGTCTCTTAAATGCACCAGAAATGCACAGCCATCCCATTTGTCAAACAGCTTGGAAAAAATGACATTTTCAAAGAAAATCTGGCAATTTTTAATTTTCAGGCCACTAAACCTAACCTTAATGTTTTATGGACCCTACCCAAATCAAGATCCCAAACCTCATTCTAAATCTAGTTGCTTGGTCACCCTGCCCCAAAGATCCATCCCAGCAGCCTCCCATATCGAGACTCCATGGTGATGGAACACATGTTCTAACACCATGCCCAATCCTTGCCACCATTAAATTATCTTAGTCTATCCAGTAAAATTCTTTTAATACCCTTTCTGTCAACACATTTTACCAAAAATCCTTCTTTGTGCAAGAAGCGTACTTCATGAAAAATCACACCCTCTAAGTTAAATCGATATCTTGAGGCAGCTTGAAAAAGCTAGATGAAGGTTTATGGACCCTACCCAAATCAGGATCCCAAACCTCACTCTAAATCTAGTCGCTTGGTCACCCTGCCCCCAAGATCCGTCCCCACATCCTCCCATATCAAGACTTCATGGAAAACAGGTTCTAACACCATGCCCTATCCTTGCCACAATTAAAATATCATAGTTTATACAATAACACTCTTTTTATAGCATATACCCTCTCTGTCAAGTTGTCAACTCATTTGATAAAAAATCCTTCTTCGTGCAAGAACCGTACTGCATGAAAAATCACACTCTCTAAGTTAAATCGATATCTTGAGGCAGCTTGAAAAAGCTAAATGAACTCAAACATAGCCGAGGGCTTGGTAGTGCAAATCACCACCAGGATTTTCCTGTGCCTAACTATTCGGAGGTTGCTAGGCAGGCTTAGGTACATTGTCCATCTCTTTTGCCCTGATGGAAGAAAAGGATTTGCGTGCAGGTTTGGTTTGCTGAATGCCCAAGGACAGGACAAGCCATCCCCCAAGAATCATTCTTTGTGTATACAAACTCACGTACCATAAATTATAGCTCATTATATATATGCTTCTGATGATGATTTGTGATGTCCTCTCTAGGTTCATTTGGTTTTAATGACCTATCTGAATATATAGATAAAATTAATTCGACTCAAGGTTGTATTTTTGTTCACTTGTTTCTCTAAGCATTTAGTTTTACTTTTTAGAGCAATGTCTCCAAACCTTGTTTAATTATAATTTATATTGGTTTAGGATTTTGTGAACTTGGCTATTGCTGCAATCATCTACCTAGTTATGTCTAATATTCATTTTATAATGTATTGCATATATCTTGTGGTGATTTTAGGAGTTTCTGTACATCTATTAGCTTCAGTATATAATTTGCTTTTAGTTTTATACATAGTTATGACGGGGGTATTTGGAGATGTAGGAGACTAGTAGTGGTAGTGGTATGGCTAATTTTCAAAAATAGGAGACGGGGTACTTGGAGATGCCATTTTTTTCTAATATGATTTAATAATTTTCAGAAAATATCATGACAGAGAACATTGAAAATAAGAATAGTAAATAAGTCATACAAGAGCAGTAAATAGTAAAGACAATTTCCCTTTAAACCATTACAATGACAGGAAGTCAGTCATACAACTGTTTATGTCTCTCTCAAAAAGTCTACACTGTCAATAGATCCGATTAGTGATTACTGTAACTTTTCATGGATGTTTTTATCATCCAAAATATCAGCATGAAACATTATCCAGGCTTATTTTATTTATTTGCCTTCCTTTTTTGCCTTTCCATTTTATCCTAAGTTTTCTGGCAAGAGATGTCAATTTCTGGTCGGGAGACTTCAGAAATGGTGAGAGATGGCAGCCAGAAGAACCTTGTGCGTCTGGAATTTTCCAGAGACGTCTGTGGTATTGGAGATGTGTCTCAGGGGATGAGGGACGGGTCTTTGGGTAACCATTGTTTTATAGCTACTATGTTTTTTAAAACTTTCATGGATACGAAGGATGCTTGGGATTAGGATTGATGATCTATTTATTGTAACATAACTGTTGTGGATTGCAACTTAATTTCTAGTGGGCGGTAACGAATCTTACTCTAAATGATTTAGATTAGATTTGTTGTGTGATGTGCTGATGATATGGAAGGATAAAAGATAGCTTAAAAAAACTATGTACCCCTGGACATGGCCTCTACATCTTTTGACCCTGCCCCTCACCAGAAATATTTTAGAGATGTGGGGACAGCAAGGAAACACCCTCCCCCGCTGTCCGTTTGCATAGGAAATGTCCCTGGTATGGCAGCAAAAATAAAAGAGGAAATGACAGGGGATGGTCAGCCATCTATGCAATGTCTTGGGGATTCCTAAATGTCTTTGGCAGTTAAGAACTTGTATATTCTTAGTTTTGATTGCTTTATATATCCTGAACCTGCAGTTTATACTCTTGTTGACCTGTTAAAGAAAACCTGAACAAGGCCACTTTTATATGATTTGCTGTTAAATAAAGAGCAAGTTGCTTCGAAGTTGGCTTTAAGGAAATGAGATCAACAAAATGGAGCGTAGGTCACTTTAAAAGTATGAGCGGAGCTGCTATTACTGCACTTGTTTTATTTTTTTAATGTTTTAGTCTTTCCATATGCAAATTCTGATGCAGTTAAATCTCAAGACAGGTGGAAGACACTCATACATTCATATAAAATAGAAAAATGGAACGGACACTTTTTAATTTTTTTTTATTGGAAAGCAAAATGATTCTGATTATAATATTAAAAGACGCTTCACCTTGTGAATGATTTCAATAAATTTCATGTTCATGCTGCGAGGACAGTTGTGTGACAGATTTTGACATGATGTTAAATGATTCTTCTTTACTGTTATTTACATGGTGCGAAGGCGATCACATGGTTGTTTTCTATGTGGCATTGTCTACATTATTTTAAGGACCCAAGACCAACAAATGTAGACTGTGAATAAGCCATCCATAAAAAGGCTAAAAGCATGTATATAGCTGCTATTGTGTGTTGGATTCCTGTAACCTTTCTAGTATAAAATGCGAACTGTTTGAAGATCTTGGTTATCCCAGTATACCTGAAAGTTAAATAATTTTAGAAGCTAGTAAAAGCACCTAGAGGTGCTATCAAATGGCCAACAGGTGTAGTTATTATAGTCTTTTTTGACCATACGTTACACATGTATATGTAGTTAGAGCTATTATTTAGCATTCTTTCAGTGTTCTTTATAGTGTGATAAGACTTTCATGGCTATTATCATTTAATAAATTTTAGATGAGATAGCCAAGAGTGTCAAAATAATTATTAACCATAAGAGTGTCTTTTGAGGTCAATTTGTACTGTTTTTCTAAGTTACCGATTCGGATTCGGGTTTGAGAATCCGGTTCATGGATTCGTGAATTTTTTTTCCCGTTTTGATTTCCCGTGTGTGTGTATATATATATATATATGTATGTATGTATGTATGCATTATATATCCAAAAATATAAGAGAAATATACATAATTCTAAAACTAAATCATTTCATACTATGAATCTATGATGCTTGATCATTGATCAATGCCAAATGTCAAAGTCTTCATAACTAGGTCTTAGGTAGTCTTTGTTGGTGGCTGTTTTCAAGTCCCTAGGTCTGGCAAATGAGGTTTGAGTGATTTTGGCCTATTGGGAAGTCATGTCTCACCGGGATTTGGGCGAGAGCTAAGCTAAGTCTGTCATAGAGATGGGGTCGAAACCAAGTGATTTGTGATAAAACGAGTTAAAACCCTTTGAGAATCCTTTTGCCAGCTTCAATTTGACCTTAGAAAGCCATGATGGATTGTGGGAGGTAACCCTGCTGAAGGCTTGCTGAATCCTGAAATTTGGCTAAGTCTGAAATTTTTTGAAAACCCCCAAAATCTAGAATTTGCATCTTAACTCCTATAAAGCTGAAACCTATCTCAAACATCCTGGAATGTATTTATACAAATATAACTTAAAGTATAAGTTTAAACTTATACTTAAATGTTATATTTGTATAAATCCTCCTGTCAATTTAGGGTTAGATGAAATAAAAAATAAAAAATAGCATATTAAGTGCTTTATGCCTTCATAGGGCGCGGGTCCCTGGGGATTCGCATGGATCCGCGCGGGATCCTTGAGGATTCATGCTGGATCCCCCGGGTCTGCGCCGGATCCGGGCAGGGTTCGTGCACGGACCCTGCCCGGATCCGGCACGGACCGGTCCATGAATCCGGACCCGGACCCGGATCAGGGCCTGTAGAGGCGAATCCGGCTTCTCAGCTGTTTTTAATGTTTGGAGTGGAGAGCTCAATGTTGTCTTGTAGTCATAGGAGGTTATTCATCTTTTGTTTATACACCAGTTTGCATTTTAGTGTGGTGGAAAGATAAGTATTTTTTTTTTGCAAACATTACTTACAGTAAATTTAGCTTTCATCAATGTCCTCAAAAAGATCTTATATATGGCTCATTTTTTTGTTTTAAAGTTGACCCATTCTAAAAACGTATATTTAACCAACTCTTGTTTTTAGGTTGGAAGTTGGTACTTATTTATAGTGTTGGATTTATTGAGGGGATATACTTAGTCTAGATTTGAATACCATATTGAAATTATGTTTTGATATTGATAAAAGTGGGTTTTGGAAAGGGCCTAAATCCATTTATGATGAAATAACCATTAGGCTAATGAAATGAGTACCATGAGATATCAGATAAACAAAACAAACCATTTACACGAAATAGAGAAAACAAAGCTACAACAAAGTTGCTAAGCAAAACAACCATAAATAGCCAATAAGGATCCTAGGAATCTAACCTAAATGATGCTAGATCTAACTCTATTTAATCTCTCTCTCCCTTTGCTCTAATTTGAGATTGAGAGATAAATGTGGGAAGACCTCCCTTTTGCTTTCGTATCACAGTCCAAGAAATACTATCCTTTGTGTCCTTAGAACAAGAAGTAGGGCAAGATTCTACTTGAGAAGGTCCATCTGTGTGTAGTGGGAACAATTGAAGTCAAGGCAGAGTTATCAAGATGAACAACCACTACTTGGGTATATTGAAGTAGATTTGAAGTTGTAGGCATATCAGGTTTAGTATTTGGAACAAGAGGTGGTAGAGACTCGCCAATAGGAGCTGATGGAGTAGTAGGGGTGGGGTTAGCTAGATTCACACCATTAGCATGAAAATCAACATCTTGAGAGGAACCATTAGATAGAGAGTTGGTGGCATGAATACTTCCATAACATCATTATACCTTTGCACTTGGAGAATAAGCACTCAACAACCAAGTGGCCAATAGAAAAGCATTGGAAGGGGAGGTCCTCATAGTCAAGTATACGAGTCCAAGGTCCACTCCCACTATCAAAGCCACTTTCTTGTGAAAGGGCTCGGATATGTCAATATCCACTAGAATGCAAGCAATATGTGTGAAATGTTAGAGTCAACCTTCAAGAAACAACATAGGAAGCAAAATTTTTATGTGTACAAGAAGAGGCAGATAATGAGTTGGAGAGACAAATTCAAATTCAATGGGTTAATTCATATTTGATATCATGTTGATTTTTTAATTGCAGTAACAAAGTGGAATATTCTGGGTGAATTTTATTGAGACTTAAATTTGGGTACTATCTAGAAAGGAATTTTTAAATTAGATACATTGTTGGGTACATATTTTGGGTGAATTGTATTCTCCGACTTTAATATTGGTTCTCATTGTACATGTTGTCAATAATTAATAATAAGTATACATGTATAATAGTGCTTCTCCAATTATATTTGTCATTTTCACTTTCTAATTCATAAATTTCTATGTTGTAAGAGTGACTGTCTTCATGTCATAACTTTTACCTTCTTTCAAGCCAAAACAATCGATGTTTTAGAAGATGCAAATGTTTTTCAGAGTTTGTAAAGATTATAAACTGTAGGTTATTACATTTAGCAAGTTTATATAGTTTACAGTTTAAACAATTAATAGTTAGTTGGTTTGCTGGGAAGTTACATTCTTGTAGATGGTTATACAAGAAACATAAGACTTTTAAAAGGCATGACAATGCGAAAAGCTATCATCCTGAAGAGTTCGATCAACATATTAGCCTTTTTTTTGTTTTTAATAGTCACATGGAACAAAATCTTTGTGTGCGCTCACCATTTTTGCAGGGTATCATAGCAATAATCATCTCCGTGCCTGTGGAAATTCATGGAGCCTCCGTCAGGGAAGATTGAATGGCAATGGGCAGGTAAGAGTAATGGTAGACAGTTCTAATTTTAAAGTGACGTTTTGTATACCAGTACAACATGGTCTCAGTAAAACTGTGATAACTTATTCATGCTTTTTATACCTTATTCATGCTTTATTCAGTAAAAGTGTGATAACTTATTCATGCTTTATACCAGTACAACATGGTCTGAAAATTAATCAAATGATTTTTAAATTTTTTTTAATTAAATAATTTTATAATTTAATTAAATTAACATTCTTGTTTTTTTCATCACAATTAAACTAGCAATTGCACCATAGTGTGCAATGGGTACACCAAAGAGCTGTCAATTAGGGAAAATTTTGGTATATTTTTTTGCATAGATTTCTGCTATACACGAGGATATTTTATGTAGGCTAATCAACAAATGATATTGTTTGTCCAACAAAGGTCTAAGTTGAGAACTGAACTTAAATAAGCTACACATCTACTTTGGAGATCAAAACATTATCAAAACAAAGCTTCTAAATTGGACTCCATTATCAATGGACTCATGTTATGTTTGCAATAGGGATAGAGTGAGAGATGGACAGGTAAGGATAGTAAAAGGGAGAGATAGAGGGAGTAAGGAGATAGAAATAAGTAGTAGTAGTAGTTGAGGGAGAGATAAGGGGGTAAGGAGATAGAGATAAGTAGTAGTAGTAGTTGAGAGAGGGGGGGTGGGGAATACCAAGTGAGTGAGGAAGATAAGTAAGGAGATAGGGACAAAGAGGAGGATGGAGATAGATATGGATATGGAGAAGGAAATGAAGAGGAGAGGGATAAATAGAAATGAAAGAGATAATCATATAGAGACGGAGAAAGAAGGAGAGAAATATAAATATAGAGTTAGGAAGTGATTAATAAAGATGGAGTAATATAGAGGTAGAGAGAGAGATTTGGAATAGATATAGCCACCTTTATAGCAGCATCCACCCATATAAAAAGACAAGTTTTTTGGATAATCTAAGCCCCATTTTCATATCTTGTATCAATTTTGTTTAAATCTTAAATTAAGTCAATGATATTCTAGACTTGGAGCCCACTCTCCTTCATTGTTCTAGTTAATTAAGATGAACCACATCAAAATATGTCAACACAACGAGTATGAAATTTGATTTCCAAATTGGCAATATGAAATCGTCAACATATTTCAATGTCCAACCTTTATACGTCTGTCACCTTCCATGATCATTATTCTAATTGGAACTTCACAATACATGTGTAACATTGGATTATATGTGATTGCTAATTTAGAAAAGAAAATAAACCTCATGTCTGATATAATTATTAACACTTAAAGTGATATGAAATGAGATTGATTAATTGCAAATGAAATCAAGTAATTGACAAAAATGTAAATATTAAAATTAATTATGTTCAATTTTTTAAAATCTTAGAGCTTACTTTCATAGTTCATAATGTTTAAGGACAATTGCATACCAAATGAATTCTTTCAAATCATTCAAAAGTGTTCAACAAAAGATGTAATCTTTAGAGAACGCTCATTTTTTAGCTTTATCTGTTTAAACCCTATTATATTGCAAATATGAGAAAACATATTATAGTTATGTTCTCCATCGCTCCTTATTTACTAATTAGTCCTTGTCTTACATATATTTATGCTTATGGGTTGATAATCTAGAAGAAAAGTTTGGATTTCATTTTTTAAAAGCTTATCTCTCATACTGTTTATATGCTAATTCAATTTGTTCTATATAAAAATATATTAATTTTTTTTTTTTTTTTATATTTGTATTTTATAGTTTTCATTATAATATATATTAATTAAATATTGCACTATATCATATTATATATTAATTACAAATTATACTATATTTATATATATTATTTCTAATATAAAATGTAATAAATAGAACAATACTAATATTTTACTATAAAATAAATATTGTTTTTTTAATTAAAAATATCTCACATATAATAGAACAACTTGTAATAATAGTTTGATTGTACAAAACGTGTTTTGTTCACAAATTATTTTAGTTTGACTTTACAGATATTAACAACAAACTATCACAATAATTAAGAAGATGGTTGAGCTCCATTATCAATAGATGCATGTTATATTTGTAATAGGGAGAAGGGGGAGAGAATGAGAGCTATAGATAGAAAGATCTTATATTATTAATCGAAAATAATCTAATAGACCTTTTTGTAGTTTGAGAGATTAAATGTGCCTATAGTGTGTAGTGCTCATGATGCCCAAATTTTATTTCAAGTCATTGATTTCAATTGAGATCAACAATTCAAAAGTAATTTCAACCCCTCTAAGCATTAAAAATTGTAGGTACATTTGACCTCATGGAATACAATAAGGGTCATTAGGCTACACATAATGGTGGCAACTAAATATTAGTGATATAACTCTAAAGAAACTAAAAAATATTAATTAGTATTAGTGAGATAATTTATATATCTACGATAACTTATAGAATTTAGGTGAATATGATCCAAGAATAGAAAGAAAGGGAGATTGTGAGATAAATAAACTTATGAAGGATAGAGAGGATGATTTATATTATATAACTTAACTTATATTTAAAACAAAACTTATATATAAATATAAGCTTTTGATAGTTGTGTCAAAGTTTTTAGCATCATTTTTTATTGTGTCAAACTATTATATCTATATCTAGAGAACATATAGTAACACATCTATATTAGATAAATTTATATTGAATGTAATATATAAATTAATCGTAAGTTAAAATAAATAGAAAAATAAAATAAAATAACTTTTAAATAAAGTAACTTGAAATTAATATTCAACATTTTAGATAAATTTATTATTCATATTTTACTTATCTTTAAACTTTTGTGTTGTATTATTATTTTACTACATCTTTATTTATATTCTTATTATCATTATACTTCATTCCTTATTATCATTTTACACTTTGAAAAATAATTATCTAATATTATATATAATTATATGCAGACAGAGCAACGAGTAGGATTACAATGGTCAAATTGGTTACAAAGGGGGCAACACAGGAATGTTGATCGTGTAGGAGCAGGAAAGCAGAGATTTGGAGCGTTTAGACAACACTCGAGTTTTACTTATGAGAATGGAGATAAACCCAATTGGCCCTTCAACAAGAAGATCGATTCCAAGCACCAAAACCGTCGAGGATGGAGTTTGGATGAGCATAAATGGGAAAGAGCTCGTGGGCCTTCAAATGTGATCCCAAGTAGGTATGGGAGGAGTAGAAAGATGCTACTGGAGTTGGGAAGGGAGGGAAACCAAAATGGATTGGGAGTGCCATTTAAAATGGATCGGGTTGATTTTAGTCAAATTGAGAAGAACTTTTGGCATCCAAAACCAATTCAAATGATCAACCCTCAGACCCAACTCTTTTCAAAGGATGATCATAATGTGACGATGTCAGTGCAGGTTATCAATGAATCCTGGAATGAATTGATAACCTACTTACAGGATCATGCTTTTTTCCTGAAATGGGGAGGACACTGGCCGACTTATGCCAAAATAAAGGCATGGTGTGATCGTCAGTGGGGTGAGGTTAGTGCCTTAAAAACCCTTAAAATGGTTTTTTCATGGTAATCTCTGTGTATGAATAGGATAGAGAATGGATCATGAATAGTGGACCATATATGATGGATGGGAAGGACTTTTATTTAAAAAGATGGGAGTAGAATTTTAACCCACAACAAGAGAAGGTAATGGAGATGCCTATCTGGATTAGCTTAAAATATTTACCACATTAATATTGGAATGAAGAAACTCTGAAGATAATAGGGAATAAATTGGGGGAATATGTCAAGATGAAGGAAGTTGTAGATAAAAATGATTTTCATATGTACCAAAACTTTGTATAAAATGGAACTCATGTCATATGCTTCTAGAAATGTTAGAGCTGAATACCACCAAGAGAACTCGACTTCAAAAATTGGAAATGGATGGGGAGCTCAAGTTCTGCACTAAATGTTTAGGGGAGGACCATGATGATGGGTGTTGTGGGATGACCAAAAAAAGGAAAGAACCAATGGAGGATGCTCTAGTTCAAGAGGTTTTAAGGATCTCTCAGGAAAAGGAGGAGTGTTGGAACAAGGTAATGCAAGAAGGGCTCAGGGATATGGAACAACAAATGACTAATAGGCCTATAGAACTAGAGGTTGTTTCAAGTTGGGAACTGAACCATTAAAGGGAGGTAGTGGAGTAGTTTGAAAGGGAATGTTTGCACCTCAATTGAGGAGTGATTGAGAATAATATTAGTATGCGGGAGCCTGAGAGCCCTAAGAGGAAAATAACAGAACTGAGGAAGTTGAATGCAATAGCGAGATGTCCTTCAAGGAGTGTAAATCAAGAGATGGACGGAAACAAAGAGGTGGTTGCCTTAGAGGTGTAGGATATTGGAAGGGATGAGAGCCCTAAAGATAAAAAGTAATAGATAAATCTTGTAAACCAGAGGAGGACTATGTCTTGTCAAGAGTAGTGTTCTTGGACAAGAGCGAACAAATTAAGGAGTCTCGAAAAGGAAGCAGTAGTAGGGAGAAGGAGGAGCAGTTTAAGGATATTCTTATATCACCGATAAGGAATCTTAAGAGCTTCTTTGAGGATGTGAATGAAACAAGCGGGGAGGGGATTGACTCAGATTCAGAGTTTGTAAATGAATTGGGGAGAAGCTAGGGGTGGTAGAGAAAATGACGTTAGATCAAACTGACACAATAGATTGTAAGGTTAAAGTAGGGGAAAAGAAAAAGAGAGGTAGGGAAAGTAATCAGCTTCAGCTGGCTATAAATGGAACTGCTTTAGGGCAGAGCAAACTCTTGAGATCGGGAAAAGACATGGCCTTTTCCCAGGAGTAATGAAGGCCTTTTCGTGGAATGTCAAGGGCTATAATGCCCCTGACAAGTTGCGTCTGATCAAGCGTTGTTTTGATTAGACAAGACCAGATGTAGTGTTGTTACAAGAAATAAAAGTGAAGGAGGGGGACTTTCAAGGGTTTGAAAATAGATTTAGAAGCTAGAAATGTGCTTTGAGTAGTGTAGATGGAGCATCGAGGGATCTTGGGATCCTATGGAAAGAGAGTACTATGGAGTTAGATGTGGTCAGGCAAAAGTGGTGGTAGAAGTGGGTTAAGGTTGGTTTTAAGCAACTGTAGTTTTGAGTTTCTATTTTAAATGTGTATGGCCCTAATGATTGAAATGAGAGAAGAGCCTTGTGGGTGGAGTTGACAGATTTTATCTAAAAATAGTGATCAAATATTTATTCTAGGTGGAGATTTTAATGTTGTTTTAGGTCCGAATGATAAAATGGGAGGGAAAGGCTAGTCGGGAAGAAGTGAATAGGATTTTAACAAATTTGTAATGGATAATGGATTGTGGGAGCTTCCTTTAAAGCGGGGGGACCTCACTTGGACAAATAGGAGGACGAGTGTTTTAAATATAGCAGAAAAGATGGACCAATTCCTTCTAAGGGGGGATTGGGCTCAAGAACAATGGACGTGTGAGGCATAAATCCTTCTTATTACAGGCTCTGATCACTATCCTATTAATCCAAGGATTCAAGAGGACGAAACCCCTGATAAACACCCCTTTAAATTTGAGGCGATGTGGTTGCGAGCTGAAGGCTTTCAAAAAATGATTAAAGACTGTTGGGAAAACACCCCAAAATGCACTTGTAAGAAGACTTTTATCTTCTTTAAGAATCTGCAATGGTTGAAGGAGCAATTAAACCACTAAAACAAGGAACATTATAAGAATATCTTTGTGAAAAAATATAAAATTGAACAAGCTTTAAGTGAGCTACACTCTAGGGTGATAGAGGAGGGGATGAGAGAAATGGTTTTTCTTTAGGAAAAGAAGCTGAATGAGGATTATGCTGAAGTACTAGTGAGGGAGGAAATGGAGATATAATTGAAGGATGACAATAGGAATACAAAGTTTTTTCACAATGCAATCAAAGTAAGAAGAGAAAATAATATGATTTTTAAGATAAAGAATCAGTATGGGGATAAACTCACTAGTAGGGTTAATATTAATGAGGAAGCGGTAAGATTCTTCTCGACTTCAGGTGATTGGGGGGGTGATGGAGGCTGGTCTTGTGAATGATGTGTTGGATGTAATTACAAGATATATTTCAGAGGCTTAGAGTCAAATGCTTATAGTAGACATCATTATAGAGGAGGTGAAAAAGGCTCTATGGGGTCCAGATGGTTTTCCAACACTTTTCTTTCAACAGTTATGGAATATTTTTTGCTATTGATTTATGAGAGGCGGTGGAGGAGGCCATAAAAGATGGTCTTATTCTTAGAAATTTGAATGACACCTTTATAGCGCTGGTGCCAAAGAGAGATGAGCTAATAACATTTGAGGATTTCTGGCCTATTTATTTATGCAAAACAACTTACAAGATTATTGTAAAGGTTATGGCTAATCGTTTGAAGTGAATCTTAGATTCAATTATATCTATTGAGCAAAATGGGTTTTCTCTAGGTAGGTCAATTTTTGAAGGTGTTATAATTTCTTATGAGGCAATCCATTTGATTAAATGCTCAAAGGCAGAGAAGATGATGGTCAAATTGGATATTAAAAAAACTTATGATGATCTGAATAGCGGGTTTCTATTGCAAGTTTTGAGAAAATTTGGCTTTTGTGATAATTGGGTAGATTGGGTTAAGAGTTGTATTGAAACTCCAAGATTTTATGTCCTTGTGAATGGAAGTCCACAAGGTTTCTTTGAAAGGAAAAAAGGAACTTGACAAGGTGACCCTCTATCCCCCTTTCTTTTTATTATTATGGTTGAGGTATTGGGTAGATTAATTTCCAAAAAAAGAGAACAAGGGTTTTGGAAAGGCATTAAGATTGCTAGAGGTGTAGATCCAATCTCTCACTTGCAGTTTGTTGATGATACTTTCTTGGTAGGGGAAGCCTCTATTCAAGAAGCTAAAACAATGAAAGCAAATTTAGCCTCCATTCATTAATTTGAGGAAATTCAAGATTTTCTTTTTCAACACAACACAAAGAAAGCAAGAAAGCTTTTGTAGGATTCTGGAAATGAGATAGGGGTCTCTCCCAAGTAAGTACTTAGGTATCCCATTATTCACTGGAAAAAATAAATCTGAGTTATGGAAGGAGTTGATTTATAATTGTTTTAGGAGAATGGATGGCTGGAAAGGTAGATGGTTAACCTCGACTGGGAGGATTTTAATGGTTAAGGTGGTGGTCTCGACCTTGCCTATTTACTCTATGACGTGCTTGCAGATTCTAAAAAAAGTAATTAAGATTATAGCACAAAGGATGCATAAATTATTCTAGAATGGAATGACAGAGGAGGATAAAATTCCATTTCTAGCATGGGATAAGATTTGTAGATCTAAGGATTATGGTGGTGCAGATTTGAGGGAGTGACATTTTATGATTGAAGCTCTTGGAGAAAAGCTGGTGTGGAATATGTATGCATGTAGTAACCAATTATGGGTTAAAATACTGAGGGAAAAACATCTTGATAACACAGAGGATGACAAAAATTTTACAATTAGAAACCCGCCGAGAGGCTCAACCATTTGGAATATCATCATTAATGTAGGCCTGTAATTGTTGATCACACTTCATGGAAGATTGGAAATGGGGAGGGGGCCAAGTTCTTGGTGGATTCTTGGGAAGGACTGCCAACATTAAGGGATAATGTTAATTACCTCCCTTTGAAGGAATTTTTTTCCAAAGGTGGGGGGAAAATGTTAGAGATTACATGGAACTTTCATAGGGACAAGTAGATATGGAGTGAAAGTGGAAGGAGGTGGCTGAGGAAGGTCTAACGCAGGAACATAAAAGACTCATGGAAGAAATCTTTAAGTTGAGAAAAGTGGTATTGACTGAAAATGTAGATAGTGTAATTTGGTGTGCGTCGGTCTCTAATAGGCATTCAGTTAATTTGGGCTATGATCTTTAAGACTTGAACATGGATGATTTATTTTTTGCCAAGGACCTTTGTTGGCATAAAGACTGTTTGCCAAAGGCAAGCTCCTTTGCATGGCTAGCAGTGAAAGGATGATTTTTAACTGGGGAAAGATGGAAAGGGTTCGGGTTTGCTAGTCCTTCAAGGTGTGTGATGTGGAGGAAAAATGAAGAGACTGTGGATCATCTCTTAGTCTAATGCCCAATTGGAAGGCAATATTGGGATCATGTACAAAATAAATTAGGTTGGTTAGGGCCAAGGAAAAATACAATAATGACATTTTTTGAGAGTTGGCCGAGAATTGGTGGTAAAACAACACTTTCAAGTATTTGGAAGGTGTGTCCAGCCCTAGTGATTTGGGAGATTTGGAAGGAACGAAACAAGATATTATTTCAAGAGCTAAAGGAGCCATTGAAAAGACTTTTGGAAGGATTGATTAGGGTATTGAGGAGGTAATGTGAGTGATTGCCTCAAGGAAACAAAATCTTCTAATACATTATACTAATAAGGATAGGCTCATTCAAAGGAGTTGGACAGGGATTAAGATTAGATCAAGGACCAGGGAGTTGGTGGTGCATGGAAAGGAATTAGCAGAAAAGGTAGAGTGAAAATGCCCATAATAGGGATAGTTTAAGGAAAATTTTGATGGGACTGCAAAAATGAATCCAAGTCCTCAGGAGCATGGGCAATCATCAGAGATTGCAATGATAATGTTGTGGCATGTGCAACAATAAGATTAAGGGAGGGAACTAATGCTGTGGCTGAGGCTTCTGCGCAACAGGTTAGCAAAACAACTTGATATAAGAAATATACATTTGGAGGGAGATTTTTTGTTAGTTGTGTTAGTACTCAAAATTGCAGATGATCAAAACTCAATCAGAAAACTCTGATTTATAACTCTAGCAATCCCAATAGATGCATCAACAATAATCAATACTAAGGTATTAAGGATTTTCAATCCTTCTTCTCTTTGAGCTTAAAGCTTCAGGTGGGTAATACCTTTCTAGATTGGATTCTTCAAATATCACAACTATGACCTATATAATTGATACAAATCTAATCATATAATTCATACAGTTTAGAGTAAATCATTTTAATTTGATTGATGGTGAAAACAATTGCAAAATAAGCATAGACCAGTGCCTAATCCTAGGGCATCTGAGTCAATAAATGAACATCTTCAGGAAATCTCTCAAATCAAACACACCCAAACCCCAGATAAGATGCCTTGCAAATTACCCTCTTATGCATAAATCATATCATCTAATTCATGTATGAACACATAAATCTCAGAGACCTCATTCAAGATTTATCCCTTCCTTGAAAGGAACTCAAATTTCAACCCCACTATCTACCTTGTAGAAAGATATGCCTAAAATGCTTTGCAAATTTAAACATATAGAGAAATCAAAACCATACATGAAGACAATAAGAAATATACATGAAAATTTATTATATTTTATTGATAAACCTCCAATATCAGTACATTCAAAGAAACATGGATTCCTCAGAATCAAAGACTAAATCTATAAGCTCCTATGACAATATGTATTTTTTCCACCACCCTTGGTGTGAGAGAGAAACGACTATATATAGAGAGACCACCTTGGGATCCTTGAGAAAAGGATTCAACAAGCTACGGGTGGCTCTGATAGTGACTTGCACTAGAATAAAAAAGTTTTAAAGTTTACAACAGAAAAAAGGAAAAATGGTACCAATTCTGTTTCTTCTTGGAGTTGAATTTCCAAATTGAGTTGCACCTTTGTCTGCATGTATTTAGATCCAACCGCTGAAGTTTGTTGTGTGAATGATGACCGCTTAACCGGCTAACTTACATCATCCTATGTATGATTAGTTGCTCTTCCTGTGCTCATAGATCAGGTGCATTGCTGGAACTCATTCATCATCCAAGTCATTTGTGGCATACTTACTCACCTTAGGCTTTGTCATGCTGTCCCATGTAGTGACTTGGTCTTCTGTTGGCCATGGGAATTGCTGGATGCTCTATAACTGCTTCTTTTGCCTTTCCCATCTCGTAGCATCAATTTGTTTTACATTTGTGATGAACTTGCTGATGTCTATTTCTGCTCTGATGGCCTCATCCAAAATTGTGTTGAAATGATCCATATCAACATCATTCTTATCCTTAAGAAAAGCCTCTTTCTTAGGCAGTAAGAGGTCAAAATCTGACCTCCATGTATCCAAATCCTTGATTTCTCCCTCCTCTGTCTTGACCTTGGGAATGAACTTGTTGAAATCAGGCCCAAGCATTGCCATCTTTGCCTCTACCTGGTTTGCTTTGCCTTTGAAAAAAGATGACACAACACTAATCTTGGCAATCTCAGCTCCCACTTGTAGTACTATCTCTGGGATATCATTTCTTAGACCTTGTACTGCTGCTAATCTCTCAAATAATGACTCCCTTGTGGACCAAGTTGTGTGATATGTACTCAAAATAGAAACAAAATTATTTACTTCAGTTTGTAAACTAGGCAATTTATTATATGTAGTATATACTGCCTCTGCCTTATCTTTCAAAACTTTTATTCTATGTTGCAAAATTGTAAATAAGGACTGCATTATACCCTTAGTTTTCTCCTTGTTTATTCTCTTTTCTATGCCAGCAGCTTCTTCTTCACTTATACCCTGTACTGTTGGTACTGCCGGCTGCTCTGGTGGTGTAGGGGCAGCTGTAGGCATGTTGAGAATTTGCAACTGCAAGTCCTCTACACACTTTTCTAATTCTTTCTCTTTCATTATCAAAATCTTCTTGTCCTTGACCAATGCACTGTAATCATTAAACAGTGCTTGATTTCTCTCTGACAATTGTTTGGTCTTATCTTCATTCAATCTGGCAAAATGGGTCAATACCTGTGAAATCTCAAGATCTCCAGTGTTGTGGATTGACCAAATCATCTTGTCACCATCCATCCTTTCCTGGATGTTCAGTAGGGTAGGCTTCTAATCTCTTGGATATAGGCTCCACATAGCCAATGCCTTATTCTTAGGGCTGTATCCAAACCCTCTTATCAAGTCTCCCACTTGGGTTTCTGAAGTCAGATTTATATTCTCTTGTTTCCTGATTTGGTCAATAATGAAAGTTGAAGCCAAATCCCACCCAGGTATAAGTAGTATGTTGCTGGCCTTTACTAATTGCCTGGCTTCTTTTGGGGTAATTGTCTCCGACTTTGGATCATAGTCCTTTAGGACTTGCAAGGCCTCATCTGGTATCTGGCCATCTTCTTTGATTTGTACAGTAGAGGCCACCTGCTGTTGCTTGCGCCACAAAAGGAATTCCTTGAATTCATTTGACTTAATGAAATTGTCATCCTTCAAGAAAGCATCTTGCTCCAACATCCTCTCATCTTGTCCTAGAATCAGAGGTACCTCAACTACCTCTATCACTGCTTTCTGCTTTCTTCTTTCCCCTCTGATCCTCTGCCTAAGTTGATGATCATGGTCTCTATCACCTGGAAAAAGAGCTTTTACTCTGTCTCCCTTCTTTTCTTTGGTCCTGGCTCTTGAAGACTCTCCTACTTGCAACTTTTGTTTCTTCTGTGGAGGCTCATTGGTGTCTTGAGAGCTAGGAAGCTCTGTCAAGTCCATTATCACATTCTGTTCACCTTGTTCGACAGCAGGGGATCCTTGTTCCATAACAGGAGGGCTATAAATTGGATAACCTCCATCACTATCCTCATAATCAGATTCTAAATGCTTCTCCTTTTCTTGATTTTTGTCAGCAATTTGGTCCTCAATAGAATTGACCAATGTCTGGTAATTATCCATCATCATATCTAATCTCTGCAAATAAGGCACAGTGGGATAGAAGCCTCCAAAAGGAATCCCTTGTACTTTCAATTTCTTCTCATACCTCATCAATTCATTGAATTGATATGTTCTCCTCTCTATCACATCATCTTCAACAATGTTCCTAATCAAATCCTCTTCAGGATACTCCTCATGTCTTTTGTTGATAGGGATGGTAGGAGTGTAGTATTTTCTTGCCATTACAATAAAACCCTTTATATCAACATACCTGGGTGATGCAACATTCATTTTGAATTGGCCCAGTCAATCATTTAATTTGGAAAATGCATTCTTTCCAATTATAAAGTTGCATACATGAAAATATCTAGGGGTAAATGTACCCTTTTTGAGGGAGGCCAGATGCTCCTTATCAGTTAGTATCAACTGCCAAATAATTTCCAGGAAAGCCACCCTTGGTGGAACAAAAAATGGTAGTATGTGAGGTGGTTAGGGGCATCCATACACTCTTATCATAGTGTAGTGCCTTTCATAATAAAATTCTCCCCAGTTGTTCCTTTTAGGCCATTTGTCAACAAATTGGCAGGGTCTTAGTAATTGAAGGGCTTTCACTGGCAACCTGCAAAGATCTATCCCCAGTTCTAGCATGATGGGTCTCACCATCCAATTTTGAAAAGCACAAAAGTCGCAATTTGGGCAAGTAGGGCTCCAAGCTCCTATCCAAAACTGTACTGGATTAGGCCGACCCTTCCACATCATCTGGGGATTCAAGAATTCTAGATTCATGATACCATAATTGTAGAACAAAAATGAGGTGCATTAACAAAGAGTAATGCAAAAACTTGGGGGAATCCTCTCTGTTTCTTATTGCTTCAAATCCCCTACGCATTTTATCAATAACATACCCAATGTAATCATATCCTTTGCTGGCATGCATAGTTTGTGAGTCCAATACCATCATCAAAAGGTCAGAAGTGATCCTCTCTGATCCACCATCAACTCCAAGCACTCTACACAACCGTATGCAATATACTTCACATAAAAGGCCAAATCCTTATATAAGTAAGGGGTTGACCTAGGGACTGGCGCAATGTAATTCTTGTTGCGTTTGTTACAATGGCTTTTAATCTCCTTGGCTACAAGGACAAATTCCCGAGTATATCTATTCGCCAGGGCTTGTAGATTAATTTATGTGGCCATGGGGATATTGATACCAAAGGCCCTCATGAAAGAGCTTCTATCCAAAGTGACTAGGGCCGAGCCATCATGCTTTTTGATTGTCCTAGACAGGGGGTCATAACGGCTTGGTAATGCAACTATTAGATCAACATCCAAAAAAATATTTGGGACTATTAATTTGGCTAATCCCAAGGTCCAAGGGTTTGACACAGGGACTGGACTCTCAACATTCTTATAGAAATATCTAAAAAGATACATTCCAAAAACCTCAGGCGTCTTGGCATCTCTTAAATAGCTCAAATTATCAATGAAACTTTCGTCACTAACCTTTTTGTTCTATGACGATCCTGGAAGCAGAGTGAGAAACTCATCTGAATAGCTCTCTTTTGCCTTCTCCTTAGAGCCTTTGCTGGTAGAAGCCCCGTTGGTCGATGGTTGACTCATTCTGACTGCAACTGAATACTCTTCTGAAAACACTGAAACTGTAAATTCTCTGACTGCAAAAAGCTCAAAAAACTCTTCGTACTTCAACTTTAGCTCTCCAAAAAACTTGGCAATTTAGTAATGATTGACAGTTAGTTATTTATGCTAGAGAATTGAATGCAACTTGCCCTTTCGAGATTTCAAATTCTGTAAACCCTGTCATTTCTGTCATTACTTGGCATGCCCTGGACTTCAATTCACTAGCCGTAGAATAAGACAGTGACAGGTAATGAGATTCAATTTCTAGTGATCTAGCAACTAGCAAGCCAACCATAATCGCTGAAAGATTTGGCACTTTTTCATATTATTCAGAGATCCAGTGACCAAAGGGAAATCTTTAATCAATATTTTTATGAAATAATTTCCAGCGACTTGGTGACTGTATAAAACTGTATTTTCCATTCCGAGATCTGGCGACTATAGTCTTTCATAAGTCTTATCTCCTCATTTTATTATTACGAGACTTAGCGACTATCTCTGATCTCTGAATCTCTTGATGATCTCTCTAACCCTGAGTTTATCCGGCGATCTGGAGAATAGACTAGTCTCTGAATCTCAGAATCATTTCTTAACCTTCAGTCAAATCTAGCACTTGGGCGACCGAAATAAGTCTCCAAATCTCTAAGTCTCCAAGTCTCTAAATATTTCTTCCGACAACTTGGCGACAAGCCTTCTCGCAATCTCCAAATTTTGATCTTTTAACCGCTTGTATTGGGAGATCTCGCGACCGGCGGTGAGTTTCCAGATCTTTGAACCTTTCATGCTAACTGCTAGACTTTGTGAGATTGGGCGACTGTGGTATAAACCTTTGATTTGTTCATTTGGCGATTGAGCGACTATAGTTTATTTCATATCCACTGAGAAAATTTTAATCTTTTGTTTCTCGGTTAGCACTTAACCTTTAGTCATCCTGAGATTGCGCGACCAAGGTCATCTCTTTGTCGCTAGAGGATTTTCTTAACTTGAGTTTAATTTAGAGACTACGCGAAAAAGCATTTCTCACAGTCGCGTCAAGATTTATTAACTCATGGTCTGATTTGGAGATAACGCGACCACCGCCCGATTTTAAACATATCAACGACTCAAATCTGTTCACTGCAAACCCTTTTCTTAACCCAAACTCTTCTGGCGATCTCACAACTGAAGACATCTCGTAGTCACTAGATATTTCTCTTTACCTTGGGTTTATTCAAAGACTATCTAAAACCCTTTGTTTGCCAAGTCGGCAGATATTTTGCTTAACCATAATCAAAATGTGAAATATAACACTGGCCATTGATTCTTCTTTCATCCTTCGATTATCGTTGAGTCGCTGGATCTTTTGTGGCCTAACCGCTTCATTGTGAGATTAAGAGACAACCGTGTCGCTAGATCACCAAGTGTTTAGAGCATAACCGCCAGGAATTAGAGAACACACAACTATCACACTCGCTAGGTCGCTAGATCGTATAATTAACTACCAGAGAATTAAGAGATTATGAGACTTAAGAGAAACTTAACTGTCAACCTTTATTTAGAGATTTGGCGACCAATTAGTGAGTCTCCCAATCACCAGAACTTTGATAACTTCATTATTCCATAAAGAGATTACCCAACTGCATGCTTTTCACATCTAGAGACTTAGCGACTATAGTTCATTTTTGAAATATTTATCAATAATAGTCGCTGAATCTCATGATAAAAGGGAATATTCTCTAGGCTTATAGAGATTGCGCGACAAGGCATTTTCTGAATCACTAAATTAAAAGGAATATGCTGAATGCATTCTGAGATCAAGCAACTAAACGGTAATATAAAGCGCACATGCTTAAAGGATCACTTAAGTCACTTGAAAAAGTAACAACAAATTAAAACTTGGTCAAGCTTTAGTAGGGTTTTCTGGATTTTACAAGGAAATTGACCTAGCATCTAGGGTTTTTAACATTAAGGATACAAATTTGGCATTTTGGACACAAAACTTGCAGGATAAAAGATACAAAGAGCTGGAAAGCTATCGAGGAAACAAGGGAATAAAGCAATCTTGGAAAAATTTGAAAATATGACCAACAATTGGAGGGAGATTTTTTGTTAGTTGCCCAAGCAATTTCAAAACCCTCAATTAGTGCATCATATTTACAAAATTATATTTGGTAGATGAGGAAAGATCTAGAGGGGTTTGAGAATTTTAAAATAAAACATATAAGGTGACATGGTAATATTGATGCAGATAAACTCTCAAAATGAGCACTTGATTTTGAAGACATTGGAGACTATTAGGTTAAGATGTTTCATGGTAACGACTATTAAAGCTATGTGGAGAAGAATGAAATTTTAAAAATGTTATTCAAATTAATTTATGGTTCGTAATGATGTTGATAACTTTAAAGAAACTTTTTTACTAAGCCTTTTGGCAGCGGATATATAGATTTAGGAAGGGATTTGATGATGTCAACTGAGGTCGTGGTGCACGGTTAGAATGGAGTGAGGGTGGTATGGTTGTTTTTTAACAATTTCTTATTTGGAATGCATTTATGTATTGGTAAGGGAGCGCGTCTTTTTATGAATCGCATGAGTTTATAGATTTTTAATTACCGAGTATATTGCTTACAAATTCTCAAGGCAACAATGGTAGTGTTTTGAGAAAGGGTGGAGGTTTACAATCTGAAATATTGGTCATAGGTTTGACTCTATTTTTGGAGTGGAGGCCACTTTTAATTTCAAAACAAAGCTTCAACAAAAAAACTTTGTTTGGCCCGGTCGAATATCACAGGCTAAATTGCTATTGAAGTGCCCAACGAAGGCTATTGTTAGGGCTGTGAAAAAACACTTGGAGATCTTTATCAAAATTCCACTCAAAGGTGGAAATTAAATGTAGACATTACTGCAATATTGATGGCATGTGGATTGGAATTGGGAGAACCAGAGGATGAAGTGAAATGGGTGATGGACTCGCTATTCAGGAAGGAGTTGATTGTGGGTTTGGAATCCTTGTTGGAATGGGTGTGGCCTGGGTTTGTATTCAACCACACTGAATGCTATGACAACCTAGAGGAGGCAATAGATTTGGGAATCATCCCCTTTGTGAGGTGGCCGAATAGAATCAATCAAATCCTCCATATTGAAGGAATTAGGGCAGAGTAGATGAATTTAAAAAATGCTATTAAAGAAGCACAAGAATGGAGCGAAAGAGAGAGTACGAGTACTTGTTATGGTGCCTAAGAAAAAGCGCACTGCTAGGAGGAGGAAGACACAAATAAACCTCTTTCGATATGCATTAGTGTGAAGAAAACTCAAAGTTATTGAGGAGGAAGATGCATTTTTTTCCCTTTGTGTTGATGACGTTGAAGCTTGAAGGGATCGGGTTATGGTAGTTTTTGGCAGGTTGCAAGTCATTTTTGGGGAAGTCCTGAAGTGTGGTTTGTTGGGGTCGTGATCGTTTGAAATGATAATATTTGAGGAGTGATTTTGATGACACTATGTGAAGAAGAAATTATGAATTTGGAAGCGTGGATGATGTTGGGAGCGGTTGTGGAGATAAGAATGTCATAGTTTTTGGTTTGCGTGCTATTACAGATTGAGGTGGTGTGTGAGGAGTTAGATGATGGTGAATAGATTCTATGTAATACTTTTTAATATAGTTGAAATTGTAAGAAGGGAATAGTTTGGATAGGTTGAAGCTGTTATATGGGGTAAATGAAGTTTGGTGTTAGGTGCTTTATGCAAAATATATATGTTGTAATGCTTTTCAAATATATTATTAAAATATAATCTTACCGAGTGAAAAAATATTATATATAACCTCTTTCAATATGCACAAGTGTGAAGAAAAATCAGAGTTATTGAGGAGGAAGATACATTTTTTTTCCCTTTGTGTTGATGAAGTTGAAGCTCGAAGGGACTAGGTTATGGCAGTTTTTGGTAGGTTGCAGGTTAGTTTTGGGGAAGTTCTGAAGTGTGGTTTGTTGGGGTCATGATCGTTTGAAATGATAATATTTGAGGAGTGATTTTGATGACACTTTGTGAAGAAGAAATTATGAAGTTGGAAGCGTGGATGATGCTGGAAGTGGATGTGGAGACAAGAATGTCACAATTTTTGGTTTGCATGCTGTTACAGATCGAGGTGGTGTGTGAGGAGTTAGAGGATGATGAATAGATTCTAATGTAATACTTTTTAATATAGTTGAAATTGTAAGAAGGGAATAGTTTCGATAGGTTGAAGTTGTTATATGGGTAAATGAAGTTTGGTATTAGGTGCTTTATGCAAAATATATATGTTGTAATGCTTTTCAAATATATTATTAAAAAATAATCTTACTGAGCGAAAAAATATTATATATAATTTTTTAAAGTTCATTAAGGTGCATAACCTAATATATTTTATATCAAATGCAATTTCCTCTAAGCTTAAATATATCTATATCAACGAGTGAAAGAAGGTGGAAAGCTATAAAAATTAGGAGCACACAAAGCACATAGATAAGAATGACCATGGGGAACCAATAATTAGTATTTCTTGTGCTTGTAAGGATGTCATCAAGAGAATAGTAAACATATTTAGTGAGGATTTGGTTAAATAGTCTTGAAACACATTTAGGTACCAACTTTTAAACCGTGGAATCGAGGCATATGGAGCCCAATTTGTGTAAAAATTAATGTTTTGGTCTTTGATTTGGTTTCCATAATAAATTATTATTTGTATGTATAATGTGAACTCATTTAGCAATAAAGCGTACTCTAAAATCTGAAGTAATGTGATGCGTTCATTTCAGTATCTCTAACCTGTGAAAAATGGGATGTGGTTAAGCTCCCTACAAAATGCACCATTGACTAAATTTTAACAAATGGAAAACACAACAAATTTTCATAAAAATTTCACCATCCGTTCTTCATGATTTGCATATTTTGTTGTCGAAAACCACAAAAAAATTACAAAAAAATCATTGTGTTTTCGCAAATCTAAAAAAATAAAGTTTAATATTTTTTTTTTGTCTTTGGTGCGTTTTGTAGGGAGCTTAGCCCCTGCCTGAAAAATGTTTGCCATAAAATGATTATAAATGGACAAGATATTGATTAATAGACAAGATATTAGCAATTGTCTTGCATTCGTTTTCATCAAATTCAAGTGTTGATTTTGAATATCAGGGCATCCATATCAAATAAGAACACCTTTGGTGTAATAATTATTTTACTAAAGATTCTTTCTACAATTGAATAAGTTATTTAATTTATTTAATTGTTTTATTTATTCCCACTCATGTACAATTAAATAATTTTTTCATTATTTAATGCTAATTATATTCTTTTGTGCCACCCCTTCAACTCCCACTAATTAACAATTCATCTTTTCAATCAAGTCAATGTTTTAATTAATGCAATCAACTACATATTTAATCTTCAGTCATGCAACTAGTCTTTTGTCAATTAGATCTATTAACTCACCAATCAACCCTATCATGTAGCCAGTCAACTGTCAATTATGTTTTGTCATCTATCCAATCAGTACACTTTCAATCAATCCTAGCCATTCATTACTAGTCAACACCCCTTAATCTAAACCGTACATTAAAGTCCACAATTATATTAAAAGAGGGTAATTCCTTATAATTTTTTTAACCACAATTTTTTAATTTTTATGTCGTCATATGGAGAGTAAATTTGAGAGCCTACATTTCATTGAAAAGGAGAGAAGCATAGGAGAAAATATAGTGATATCTTTTATGTGTGGTTTTATATGAATTTATCTTATATGCATGATTGATTGAATTGTTTGTCTTTCTCTTTTGATAGGAGTAGGATTTTTGAAATTCAATTGAAATTTTTGTGGTTAGATCTACTAATCTTATTGCAGGTTTACAAATCCCGCTATTTTACCTCTAGTACATTCGGTGATCTTCGACGTGAAGACATTTATTTTTCTATTTTTTGAAGTGCATTTTAAAGGTTTTTGCAGATATAGATCCTTTCAAAGTAATTTAAGATCAATTGCCACAATTGAATGATTATGAGCCATAATTGCCAACTTTTTTTATACACAATCATTCTGGACTTTGAATCCGTGTTTTGTAGAAGATTCAACACAACTATAATTTAAGCCACATAATTAATTTATTCTTGTATGTAATCGTTTGATACAAATACATAATCATTGATCTAAATGCCCCAATTTCTAACAAAATGACGCATTCAACTGGTAAGTACAGGTATTAGATATTTGCAGTTTCTTCAACTTTCTATCTTTTAATTTTGGTTTCTGGTTTTTTTGAGCCAATTTATAGGTTTCTAGATAAGGGTTTTTTGTTGGATGATCTTTATTTTTATCTTGTGGCATGGGCATCAAGAGGACAATATACATGAAAATCTCGAAACTTGCGTGTCTTCCTCACATTTCAATTTATTAAAAGTCAATTAACCATTGTTCTTGAGTATTTTGCATGCTTGTGCATATTTGTGTGTGGACCTACCATGTCATTGAAAGGTGACCACAACGCCCAAGTTTATTTTTATAAAGGACATGCCTTTTGGGAAAAAGTAATTTCTTAATGGAACGACCCAAGTGGTAACAATCTTAAGGCCAAGCTTCATTCGAACTACTATATAAGAAAAATGGTTGTGCTTAAAGTTACAATCAACATGTGTGAAATGTGTCATACCAACAAAATTCTCCCTTCGTATTTGTGGGATATGTAAAAAATCTTAATGCAAGATGTAAAAAACCTTGTTCTAAGATTTGGAAGGCTCTTTTATTGGGTGAACTGCCACATGTATCACCACTTGAATGAATACCTATAAATCTTATGCTTTCTAGTGCAGAAGGTTAGACCTTCAAAGATGCCCCTTATTTACCCTCATTGTTGAGGCATAAAATACTCACTTAATAAGATCTCAATATCTTTGGGGTAAGAGAGTAAGGTGATTCCCATGCCATGTAAGGAGGAGCCATTGACACCTAATTCTCTACTTGTCCACCTTGAGGTAGTATATGTAGAAACCTAATTGGGGCTAAACAAGTAGTATCCACAATCCAACCTAGGTAGTGCTTGTCTTAAAAGTGTTTTTATTTGTTGTCAATACTAGTAGAGTCCATTGGGGTTGAGTGGATTGTGGCCCCCATTCCATTCACCCTAGTTTTCCAACGGTTCATAATAGCCATACTGTCTTGTGTGTCTTCATTGCATTTTTTAAATTGAATGAACTTACTCAAAACTCTCACAAAATATTTACCTTAACAACAATGCAAATGAGACATTCTGAGACACATTTGACATATTTTGAGACACATTTGCTATTTCTGAGACATAATTGCCTACTAATTAATCCATCGAATATCCAAAATTTCTCTGATTATTTACCAGGTCTTTTTCCACAATTGCTTATTTATGCTATGCATCTGTTACTTTCTACTACACAATTGTCTGTCATTTACCATACCAATATTTTTCTATCCTAGAGAATTAGCTACAATTGCAATATTTTTATGACGCATCTTGCATTTCTACAATGCAATCGCCTAGCAAAAATCGATCTCATACTTCTACAACTAGACCAAGAATTAGGGTTACCATATAAATCCTAGATACCTATCTAGACCAAAAATATAGTAGTTGGCATTATGAAACTTGCATACATCCTTTAGCTTTTGCATTTTAGGGTTCCACTGCATCTTTCCTTTTTTTCCTAGGTCAAAACCTTGCATCATTAGGGTTTTCTTTTTTTTTTTCACCTTGCACCATTAGGTTTTTTTGCATCATTCATCACTAAGGTTTTGTATATCCTTTTGCACTCATCTTTAAAATCTCATACGTTTTTGCACATTCCATCATTAGGATTTCCTATTATCTTTTGCATTCATTAGGGTTTCCTATCTTTTTGCACCTTGCATCATTAAGGTTGCCTACCTTTTTGCATACATCATTAGGGTCACCTTTCTTTTTTGCATACATAATCTTATCATTTTAGGGTTAACCTTTATTTATGCATTTCCCCAAAAATTCTTAAAAACCATAAACACATAGGTATTGCATTCCTCAGAGTTGGTCATTTTTACCTTTAGTGTCATCTTTTGGAAACTAGAGGGTACCTTTCTATTTTGCATACATCATCTCATTATTTTAGGGTTAGCCTTTCTTTTTGCATTCCCCAAAAAATTCTAAAAAATACAAAAACATAGGTATTGCATTCCTTAGAGTTGGACACTCAAACCTTTAGGGTCATCTTTTTGAAACTAGAGGGTACACTTTTTGAATCTTTCCATAGTGATTGTTGGAATATTTTGACCTTCTTAATCTAATTATCCTTTTTTTTATCACAATTGACACCTTGTCACTTTATCACGTTTGTCACTACTTGGAGGTCAAGATAAATTCTCTCAATTACTTAAGTTGGCTCCTAAAGATACACCCTTAAATTTTCCCAAAAATATCCCGTAGACTTATTTGTTCATTCCTAGTCATCATTATCTTCATTTTAATCCTTGCATTTTACCTTTTGTGTTTACCAAACATAAAAAATCCAAAAAAAAGAGTTCTAGTCCTAGTCGTCATTAGCTTTATTCTAGTCTTTGTATTTACCTTAATCATTCCTAAAAATAAAAAATCCCAAAAAAACATATTGTCATTCCTAGTCTCAATTACTTAAGTAATTAGTCATTCTTGCATTTGCATATGCCAACTACATGATCCCCAAATGATAAAGGTCGAATGGATTCTACCAGTGACCCAAATTTTAATCCCACAAGCAATATGAATCTTAACACACCTATGAGTTCATGACACAAAACTAGAGGAGGAGCCACTTTGCCACGTTTACCATCGTCTAATGATAAATTTTAGTTGGAAACATTTGAGCTCAATATATCCAAGAAGAGATCGATGATGTATTACAAGATCCTAGGACCATGGTTGTCATGGATGCATTAATATTTGCCAACCCTAATTGATATTTCTGCTTTCTTGTACAAAATGGAACAAAATTACCAGTAGGTTTTGATACTTCCACTATTTTAGAACAAGTGACACAAACTCAAATGCCATCAATTGGAGTTTCTCATATATCTGCATTATCTCAAATATCTTCATGTATGTGTTCTAGCAATACGCCCTATAATCCTACTCATGTCACAACATCATTTGAGACCCAATACATCAATCCACTTTTTGCTAGCAACCCTATGATAATAAGTGGCAATTCAAGCTCCAATGTATCGTTGATAGAGTCACAATCAAGCATGAACATGAATCCTCAATTCATGATGGAAAGTACCACTACCAATACTGCAAAATCAAGTGAGACAAATCCCTTGGCACAAACAAACTCAAACACTCAAATCAATACAACCTCCCAAGGCATCTTATCGAATGCTAAAAATTTAAGTATGATTTCACAAGGAGTCCCCCATAATCAGAGTACTATGAGTTCACTTATCACTCTTCAAGGGACTCCTTCCAACCAAAATGAAAGCAATCGAAATCCAGGTTACCAAAGGGTATCATTAAACCCTAGTGGACAAAATGCAACAACATTACCTAGTCACACCAATCCCTTTACATAAACAAATCTGGCATTCAATTATTTCACACCTACTAATGTTGCTTCACCATTATATGTGTCCACATCTAATATGAATCCCACGTATCAATCGACATACATGCACAATCTGGTACCTACACATCATACCGGGAACCCTTTTATAGATCCCAATTTTGGAGTTTGTACACGTCCCACTTACACCCACAAAGATATTAGCACAAAAAGTGTAGAACCTTCAACAACAGATGACTACTTTACATAGTTGTGCCCCTAAGAAGATATTTATTGGAGGACCTATGCCCTTACCCATTTGACAATTCACTATACATGTCACCTTTTCCTCCCAATTTTGAAACACCAAAATTTGGCAAGTACAAGGAAAAGGGTGACCCACAAGATCATATTCAATAACTCTTCGCCGCATGTATAAAAGTTGCCTATGATGACACATACTTGATATGACTTTTCCCAAGTCTTAGTGGGCTAGCTATAGAATGGTTTTCATGACTACCTCTAGGCATAAGGTAATGGAGTGAATTAATTGAGAAGTTCATCTCTAACTTTTCTTATAACATTGCCAAAAAAGTAACAATCATTGATCTTTGTAACACAAAATTAAAAAAAGTGTGGAAAGCTGCACCTCCTTACAACATTGGAGAAACTTGGCTTGTAGAGCTCCATTCCACATTACTAAGAAAGACAAGATCCTAATGTTTATTGAGAATTGCACACTTGAGATGATGTGCACTCTACACTCACAACACATTGACACTTTTGGGGAGCTTACCAAACAAGGCTTAAAAGAAAAAAAAGTTCTCACACTCAAAGGTCAAATAAAAATTAACAAAGAGACCAATGACAATTCATCTTATGACGAATCAAAATATTGGTCCAAAAATAAAAATGTTACTAATGATGGCATAGTCGATGCAAATGTAGTCAATAGAGCAACACCAGTGTTGCATCTTCAAGGGCCACCAAATACCAATGCTCCCAATTCAAACAATATGTACCTCAAAGTGGGATTCAATCATCAAATGCCACAAATGATCAACACCATCCTTCGAGAAGGAGGAATCCAATACAAACTTATATGTCTCTCAAATGTCTTGATGTTGTTTTGAAGAAACTAGTCCAATCAAACGCTATCACATTACCATAAATCAGATGCTATGAACCTGGTCAATTTGAATCCATACAACGAAATGATAATGAATTTTGTGAATACCACCAAATTGAAGGTCATAAAACTATGAATTGCTATCAATTAAAGAACATTGTTCAAGACCTAATTGAACATGGGGAAATTGAAGTCCTAAATAATTTTGGATCATCAAAGAAGGATCATACCATTTTTAAAAATTCATTACGAGATCATGATAAAGGAAAATCCTCTTGTTTAGAACAATATAATAAGGCCAATTACATTTATAATGCCCATTAACATATTATCAACCATATCCAATCCAATCCTGATTACATAGTGTCTACTATGAAAGTCAAGGGAAAATTAATTGAATGTGTTGTTGCTACATGAAGATCCAAAATTACGGTTCAAGGAGTCCCTTCTAAATCGTCAGTAGCCTCTAAGTTCTCTATCCTCTTTATAGCTTAGTACAACTTATTAGACCATATCAAGAAGACCATGACACAAATTTCCATATTTAAACTATTGCGCGTCTTGCCCAATAATATAGCAATCCTCGATAATTTCGTACAAGAGTCATTAGTTTCTCAAGACATTGATGTTGATGAATTTCAAGCCATGGCAAGACACTTGGCTACAACCCATCATGTTGCATTCATAGAACAAGATCTACCCACACAAAAGCCCTACCATAATGAGCCCCTTCACCTTGAAGTGTATGTTTACTTGCATGAAATTAGAAGTGTGTTGGTAGACGATGGAGATGATCTTAATGTTTGTACCTTATAGTTAGTCCAAACACCATAGATATCACAAGGAAAATAATAATCACAACATAATATAATGATGCAGAACTCACTTGCAAGGGCATCATTACTTTACTTGTCAGGATTGGGCTAGCCATTCATGAAACCAATTTTCAAGTCTTGGACCTCAAGCTCAGATACAACATGCTTCTTGGCCAACCCTAGATCCATGTTGTGCAAGCCATACCATGTACATACCGTCAGTGCCTAAAATTACCGTACAACAAAACAAAGATTACTATCCTAGGTGACGAAGATCCATTCCTATATTTTACCAATCTTAAAGGATCAACCACAAACCAAGTTCCCATAAACCAAGAAACATCTATATTGACATCCTCCAAGTACCTAGACTCATCCACGTCTAAGCTCAAAATCACATTTCAAGACAAGGGTTATAGAGATTATACTTATGCATTTATTCATTTTGTGTAGGCACGTTACCTAGTTTTCTAAGGACCTATAGATAACCCATACAAATCCTCAAATGAAAGATTTTTTTTTAATTCGGTATGAATGACCCACTATGTTCACAAAATATGGAGAACTAGATGAAGAGAATGTGGAACAAGATGTGTTTGATTGACTATATAAAGATGAAGATCCCCCTCTTGCTACACTTCCTATTCACTAATATAGAAGAAGGTGATAGACCGACACCGGGGTAAAGGAATATACAAGGAATTAATAACTAGATTCAACTTGGTCAAGTGTCAATTTGAGGATCATAAAATCATCAAAAATATCATTACAAATAAAAATAAAACTGACGATAATAATTGTCACTTCCTAACGACAAGAATTGTTCTATTTTATTTAGAAAATAGAAACTATGCAAAAATTACAACAAAGTCTGAAATAAAAAACTTAAATGCAACTTCAAACATTTAAATACGAAGCACACGAATTAATTACAAATGAAAACTACAGAGATTGTGATAGTTGAAGTACCAATATGAAATGATGCAGAACATAAATAATTAGAAACACACACACAACTTATAGAAAAATATATAAAATCATATATGCATTCGGTGGCTGAGGAGTGGGAACCCTTTCTCAGTGAATTGATTGAAGGAGCACTTACATGGTTTATGAAATCATATCGAACAACATTTCATTGGAAAAAAATGAGTTTTCATACATTCTCCATTGTTCTCTACTTGCAACTTGCGACTGCTTTTATAGAATTGGAATACAAAACAGAATAACCGAATACATGCTCACAGTTTAAAGTCTTATGGTGAAGATTTTCTAGTCAGTTTTGGAAAAGAATGATATAGCTTGCACCCATTCTTTCAAAATTGAATCTATAACAAAAATACAAGGTAGATAATGATTGCAGACCCCCTTATACTTGCAACTTCAAGAGATAAAAATGTTGAGAATGAATATTTGGCAACTCGATATTGAAGTGGATCCATGCAGTATTATGGAAGAACATGGTCTTTACATGAGTTGTGCATCCTTCGTTCATGACTATAGAAGATCACTAATAATGTAGGAAGGAAATGTTGAAGTAGTAGCTGCGGTGGTATGCATACGAAGGAATACACAAGTGACGTGCTAACAAGATGATCACATTATTCTATATTTTTAGTATACATTTCACACATACATATGAGTATAATATGTAGATCTTGTAGCAGCAACAAGAACCAAAAATAACTTGGTAGATAATTCATTTTCCAATGTTCATTAGTAAAAACAAATTAATAATTATTTTTCATATTTTTATCATAAAACTATAATAATTATGTTTTATGTATTTTAATCATTAGCAACATAAAGGGTACGATTTGATAGGAAAAGGGAATATAAGAATGGATATAGAGGTGTGTGATATAGTTTAAAATATGACATAAACTAGAACAAGAATGATTCTCATAAGAAGGTATACTATTATGTAGAAATAAGGATACAATGGACACGGTGGCCTTGGAAGATAGAATCAAGGAGTAGTGGAACCAATATTACCTTAAGCAAATCCCAAGTTTCAAGGCCAAGGGTACCAACCACATGAGGAAGACATTCAGAATACTCATTTACCCCATTCAGATGATGCTTGTACCTTTGATGAAATCGAGACATATGAGGAGTATTATTATGAAACTGATTCCAATGAATACTAATGGGATAGCCCATGAACCTCTAGTATGTATTTCCTAAATAATGTCTTTGTCAATTTTGATGACCTATCCTTGCAAACCACACCCACAGATGGATGTGCCTAGATATAAACCTTTTGTAATCCATCTGAGTCATCTAGAATTCATCATCTGAATCCGATGAGTCCATTTTTGGATCCTATATCAACATCATTATTGTCATTTCCATATCCTATTCCCAAATTAATGATAACATTTCCTTGATATACCTCAAACTGATAGACTGGGATCAATGAGATAAGCCAATCTTAGATATTTTGAGAATGATGAGGCTATTGCAGAATTCTTAGGGACTTCATAATGGTATACCCATTTGGGATCATAAATTTGGATTCACCATTGATCTTGACCATGTATTATACTTCAGAGAGTCATGTGATCTCTCTTCTAGTCGCAAAAGTTATTAAAGTGAAAACTTAAGATATATAGGTGAATACTGAAAGGCACCTCTAGATCAAGAAATAGTAAAAATAAAGGATGTATCTAACCATGAAAAACTATTTGAGGCACCGAAAGAGGGAAGATTGGACATATTCACTATCAATCACGAGAGATTACCACTACTTGTAGAAATGACACCAGAGGTCAATCTTGGGATTGATGAAACTAAAAGAACCATTCACCTAGTAGCATCATTGATAGAAGAAGAAAGAGAACAATTTATCCAATTCCTTAAGGATAGATAGATTAACTTTTATTGGGCATATTTTGACATGCTTGGCCTAGATCCAGAACTAGTATTACACCACTTACGACTCTAACCAGGGGCAAAGCCAATCAAGCAAAATCTTCACAAAATTCACCCTAAGATTTCCCTATTAGTCAAAGTGAAACTAAAAATGTTACTAGATGTGGGTTTCATTAGGACCATAGGCTATGCAGAATGGATTTCCAATCTCGTGCTAGTTTCAAAACTAAACAAAGATATTAGAATTTTCACCAACTTAAGAGATCTTAACAAGTCATGTCCAAAAGATGAATTTCCTCTCCCAAATATTGATATAATAGTAGACTTGATGACTGGTTATGAGATGTTATCACTAATGGATAGTTTCTCAAGATATAATTAGATAAAAATTGCACCAAAAGATCAACATAAAACTATATTCACATGTGCTTAGGGAACTTATTACTGGAACATAATGTCATTTGGCCTAAAAAGTGTAGGAGCTACCTATCAAAGAACAACGACTACAATTTTTCATGACATAATGCATGACATTATGGAGGATTATGTAGATGGAATTCTAGAAAAATCACTTAAGAGAGATGATCACTTGGATGTTATGGAAATTTTATTTGACATGATAGAGGAGTATATGGTCCACTTAAACCCTAATCAATGTGTTTTTTTGGTTACATCAAGAAAGCTCCTTAGATTTATAGTATCACATAGGGGAATAGAAGTTGACCCCACAAAAGTTAAATAAATACTTGATATACCACCATCCACAAACATCCATAAACTTAAGTCTACAAGGAAAACTATAGTCCATCAAAATATTCACAACATAGTTCGAAGATAAGTATCATCCTTTCCAACATCTAGTCCACAAGGGGGTCCCATTTGTGTGGACCAAGAAATGTTAGGTAGCCTTTCAAGCAATCAAGGATTATCTCTTCTCAGATCCAGTGCTCATGTCACCTATACCAGATAAACCACTTCTATTATACATATCAACAACACCATCCTCTTTAGGAGCCCTACTAGAACAACATGATGTAGATGGAAATGAGAGACATTTATTATATCAGTCAAAAAAATTATGGCATATGGGCTCAATTACAATGCAATAGAAAGATCACGCTTAGCTGATGTCTTTGCTTCTTAAAATCTTAGCCACTACATGTAAATAGTCACAAAACATTTCCCATTGCAAAGATTGATCCATTAAAGGACTTATTAAGTAAAGTTGAACTCAATGAAATTAGTTAAATGGGTGATGATCCTTAGTGAATTTGACATTAAATATGTTGACAACAAGTAATCAAAGGACATTGAATAGAAGACTAGTTGGCATATGCACCCATACCAACAAACTATCCTATATTAACTAAATTTTCATAAGAAAGCATTTTTTTCATAGAGAAACAAACACAATGGAGACTCTACTTTGATAGTTCTTATACTCAGAAGGGAGTAGGCATTGGAATAGTATTTATTACACCTCCAAGGAGATGCCATTCCCTAATCATATAATTTTAAACTTGGTTGTACCAATAACATTGTGGAATATGAGGCTTTTGTCACATGACTAAAAACAACTATTCTATGGAAAATCAAAGACTTACATGTATATGGAGATTCACAACTTATTATAAAAAAGTCAATAAAAACTGTGAGACAAAGTTTGAAAAGATCTTTCCTTATATAGAAATGGTATAATATTTCAAGAAATATTTTGATTACATCATCTTTGAGAAAGTTCCTAGAGCACAAAACGAAGCAACATATGCATTGACAACTATGCGATCTCTACTATACATGCCTAATAATGTTACACATTGCAAGTTCTTGGTGGAACAACTTATGATACCTTATTTCAAAGTCCCATTCTCTAAATTTGTGTGTGAAATCATTAGAGCCGATTCCTCGTAGTACCAAGACATATACACTTACTTATGAGACCAATATATACCCCCCAACTTGTCTCGAAACTAAGAAAAACTTTTATTAGACAAGCTTCTCGATATATTATCATTGTTGATACCCTTTATAGGAAGAGAATAGATGGTACAATCCTTAGATTTCTTGATTTTGATCAAGCACAAATGGTCCTCAATTAGGTTTGTGAAGGTATTTGTGGTGCCCATTCTAGTGGTCCCACCTTGGCTAAGAAGATTTTTAGGGTTGGATACTATTATCCTACTGTAGAAAAGGATGCATTCAAATTTGTATAGAAATGCTAAAAATGCGAGATGCATGGAGATATGGTTCATGCACTAGAATAAAATTTGCAACCTATACATCACCATGACCCTTTTCACAATGGGGACTCGACCTCATTGGTAAAATCCATCCCACATCAGCGAATGGTCATAAATTAATTATCACCAGCACTTAGTACTTTAGAAAGTGGATTGAATCTATCCCCATGACCTACATAACTGGTAAAAAAATATCTAAGTTCATCCTAAATTACATTATATGCTGGTATGGAGTACCCCAATCCATCATCACAAATAATGATCATCCCTTAAAAAATTAGAATGTCCTTGAAATCTGTGTGAATTTTCACATCCAACACCATTTCACCACAACATATTACCCTTAGAGTAATAACCAAGTTAAGGTGTCTAACAAAACCATATTAAAAATCCTTAAGAAGACTATCAACAATGACACTGGTCATGGGTGGAACCTCCAACTTAACCCTACCTGATGACCATATCGCACTAGTATTTGCACACCCATCAGAGCCACACCCTATTCCTTCCTATATGGATTAGAAGCCATTTTAGCAATTGAGATCGAGTTATCTTCATTATGTGTATTGCTATAGAACATTATCACAACTGAATACTATAGTGTGTTTAGGCTACATGAATTGGAATTCCTTGATGAGAAGTGCAAAAAAATCTCAAATCATTTATGGTCTTATCATAATTGTCTCCACAGAAGCTATAATAAGAAATTATGGGTCAACTATTTTGAGATTGGTGACTTAGTCTTAATAGAAAATTATAAAAATTTGGCTGATAGAGAGAAAATGGACAAATTTGAGCCAAATTGACTAGGTCCTTATGTCGTCACAATAATATATGGAACTTGTGCTTATCAATTATTTATGCCAAAGGGCCAACCTCTACCAGAACCTATCAACAACATGCACCTTTGCAATTTTTTTACATAGCTCTCAAAATCCCCCTTTTAAAAAATATAAAAATGTCAAAAAATGTAAAAAAAAGTTAAAAATACAAAAAAAAGCAAAAAAATCATCACCTTGATAAAAATATAGCAAACAAGCATCTCGTGTGACACCAAAAAAATAGAATTACAAGAGAAATAATGTATCCTATGGTGAAAACCACTTTAGTGGTGCTTTGGACAAGTACCATGGTGAAAATCGGGCAATCCGGTGCTATGTGTAGAGATTGATGCTCCATTGTCTTCCCTCACTTCATATGATACATCTGTCATGATCACATTGAAATCAACTCTATATTTCCATAATAATTGGCTTGTTAAAGTATAAGTTGTTTGAAATTCATCAATCATTTATGTCATTCCTATCCTTTATCGTACCACGAGTCAGTATCAATGAAGACTCAAAAGAATGTGGTATCAATGAATTCAAGATTTCAATAACAATTCTTTTTCTCATCTAAATTATTATTATCACTCTTTAACCTAGTCGCAATACTAATGGTCATTATGGTCTTGTACTCTGGCACACCAAAAATAAATGCATCCTACATACATATCATGTTAGTACATAAGTCATAATCATAATCATAATTATAGCATCTACATCTCATCATATATTTTGAAAATATGCATAGAAAAATACAAAAACCTAGATTATCATAACTTAGTAGGTTTATCACATTTAGAAATCAATATAAGCATTTTATTCATCAAATAGATCATCATAAGTGTACATTCATATAGGACAAATATTATATGCATGTTATATAGAAAGGTCATTATCGTAACATCATCATCATCATAAATATAATATGCATCATTATAACAATCATAGAAAGAACACATAATCATAATCATATCATGGATATAAATACATCATATGACATGTACAACACACATCATCATAAGCTTAAATAGAAACAATATACATCACAAATATCTCATCACATCGTCATAAGATAAAGTATGTGCATAATGTAGAATATATAGAATAACTCTTGCCAAAATTGCATATAATATATATAGCTCAAAAAGTGTAAAAGTACAAAATTATGGTTTCTATCTAATAGAGTTCACAAGCTCAAAAAATATATGGAAGATAGTGTCTACAATAGTAATTACAAAATCAGCTTGTGCTACCTCTTCCCTATGACCCAATGGCATGGGTGGTACATCAGTAGAAGGTCTTGCATTGGTTTGTCTAGATGGTAGCCTCTCCTTAATGCACAGGGTTTAGGATTTTATAAAACTCCCCCACTACTTCTTTGCCTATGTTCTAAACTATGTGATCTATAGGAGGTTGTGTAACTTGAAACTCATTTATTAGGAGGAACCACACTCTCATAGTGCAATCGTTAGTACCTAATCTCCTATCCTGCCCCCCTTTGTTGTCTATAGGCCTCCTAAATCAAAACATCCTCAATACCATCAATGAAGACTTGTAAGTCCTCCTAATCCTATATTTCTTTGGCAGTAGCTCCATCCATCTCCCGCTCCAATCTAGCCACCCTAACCTCCAATGCAATTAGTCTTCTAGTAGCCCAATCCATCTTTTCCTCCCCTGCTAATGCTCGAGCCTCCACAACCTATGCCCCACCCTCCACAATATCCAGTCTATCCACTAGTGTCCTCATATGATCTCTAATAGTATAAACTTGTTGTTTTAGTCCCTATAAGTCAGGAATATATCCCACATTTTGTCTAATAGCTACATCC